>APFE031465450.1:0-20671 GCA_000404065.3 Pinus taeda | reverse complement strand
ACACTCTTCACATGCATGGTTTCATCCATGGTGGGAAGTGGTTGGTTTCTTGATAATGGAGCTTCTTTCCACATGATCGGCGACAAGATTTTGTTCAGTACTTTGGAGGAGAAAGATCTCCAGATACTCATAGTGATGGGTAATGATGAGAAGTATAATGTCTCAGGTCTAGGCACAGTTATTTTTCAAAGGGAGAATGGAGCTCGCCTTACCTTGACCGATGTCAAGTATGTACCAGGACTGAAGAGAAACTTGGTGTCGATTGCGATGCTGGAAGACAGAGGCTATGATGTAGTCTTTAGTAAGGGAAAGGTTTTCCTTAGACACATCATCACTAGACAGGTGAAGTAGATCGGTTCACGGGTCAAGAACCTGTATGCTCTTAAGGTTCAAGATTCATGCAAAGCCTTGAGCAGCAAGGCAACTGATAGAGACTTGGTGGTTGAGAGGGAGGGTATATTACCTCTGAACATGCAGCACCAGAAGAAGTCTCAGACGATTATGGAGGAGCCACGATTGGTGCAACAGCTTCAGGCGGTTGTGGAGTAGCCACAACAAGGGAAACTGAGAGGAGATCGAGTAGAGACATATACTCATGCAGAAACCTCCAGTAGGGGGAAACTTCGAGCCAGGTGGGCAGAGGGATCACATGCAGCCATACCTCTAGGTAGGAGGTGGGGCGATATAGAGTGATCGTCTCATGGAGGAGGGGAAGGATCCTTGAGGTACCCAACCTCTTGGATGAGACCTTGCTACAGGAGCCCCGATGTGGAGTAGCAGGAACTGATTGATTGTGTAGAGAAAGATGTGGATGGAGCGACAGAGAGAGCTACAGTGTAGGGAATCCCAGGACAGCGCAGAGCATGCAGGCTGCAACAATGCGAGAGGCACAAGTGTGTTGCACAATGTAGGGTAGCACAAAGAAGGGTGCAACAGTGTGATATGCATGGAGATGTTGCAGTAGCGTAGAGGTCAGAGAGGGAGCACTTGTCAGTAGCAGGTAGAGCTTCAACATCAAAATATGTTTCTAGTCCAACAGAGTGGTCAGTTGGGAGTTTTTTTGTTCCAAGTGTTGTTGGAGCAACCACACTTGGTAGATGTATATGCAGAACATTCTAGAGTTACAGGATCGGGTTCGAGAGGAAGCCTTTCTTGCTGAGAGGGAGTGTTGAAAAGTGTGCAACAAGAAATGCTAAATTTAGAAGTTCTAAAAATGGAACTGCTAAAAACAACACTTCTAAAAATATCAGTTTGGTTAATGAGCATTTTGGCCACCTTGGGTGAGAGGTGAAACTGCTAAACATAGCATTTCTGGGTCCCTTCCTATTCATAGCAATCCCTGGTCTATCTATAGGAAGTAAATTCGAATTTGGTCTTACCAGTAGTTTGGAATATTAATTAATTAATTCTACATGAGTTAATTAGTTAAGGAAAAGCAAACTTGAAGTCTTTGTGAGAACATGCAATTATTTCTCCACGGATTGGAGAATGTGTCATTGATTTGCTCCACTGATTGAGGAATTAAGGATGAGTTCTATATTGAGAGGATCAGTTGACTTAGTCAAGTTCAGTTAGATTAATTTAACAAGTCGTTAAATTAATGAGATACAGTTAGTTAATGCTTGCATGCATGTGACTACTGCTTTTTTGAATAACTGAGTATTCTCTCATGGATCACTGATGCATGTCAGGTCAGACAGAGACCCAGTTGAGATCAGATGAGGGACAATGTACTATCAGATGCTTGGATCTTCCTAGTGAATATTCCCTACATGCAGAAGGAACTAGTGTCTTCAAGGATTGCGTAGTTGGACCTGAGGTTGACAGCAGGTATGATCTGGGGCCAATTCACATATGTTTTGTAATTGGAACCCAATCAAAATTGAGCAAGGAAATAAGGGATTGGAGGACTCGTGGCATATACATTGAGGCCTAGGGAGTCTATGATCTACATCATCAGAGTACAAAGAGAGCAAGATAGCTTTTGAGCTGATTCTTTTTGTATGTTTTTGAGGATTTCCACTTGATTGATAATACAGTGTTGGGGTTTTATGTTGGTGCTTTTCCCAGTGATATATTCTGTGTTATGTGTGATTGATTCCTTCTTATCAGTTATATGTGTTCATGTTTGATGTTGCTCATGGTTGATTAGCTTCCGCAAAGTTTATGGTAGATGTAGATCTAGTATTATGCTTTAGTACATTGCATATATCAGTTTGATCTGCACGTGAAATTTCTACATGATATCAGTGAGCTAGCTGATTTGTAGAGAAAATTCTACACAAAGGTCTTCTCTGAGTGAGGAAAGGTTTGCACCTCCAGAGATAAATTCAAAGTTAAGATAGATCTAGGTTGGTTTAATTATTAATTTTATTTTTTTAGTTTAATTTTTATTTTTATGTAACTTCACTAAGTCAAAATGTTTTAATTTATAGCTTGAGTGGGCCTAATGGTTAAGAGCATGTGTTTCCTCCCAAGAGATCATAGGTTCAAAACGAGAGGGGGGTAGAGTATGTATGCCTTCATAGGCATTAGTAGTCTTACATTACACTTATACCTCATCTCTAGACTGAATTACTATACTAAACTACACCTATACACCCTCTAAAAACTAGACTCAAAAACTATAACTACAATATCTCTTACATGTAACATGTAAATGCTTATCAATCAATTTTTACATATTATAAATTAGACATATTAATATAAATTCAATATTATATATTTATTAAACTCTCATGTAAAAATATTGACAAGCTTTTTTACATTACACCTTTACCTCATTACCTACACAATCCAAAACACTTCATTTTGATTATCTCGTAACTGGCACATTTGTTTCACCTAACATTTTGAAGCGAAACGATGCCTATTTGTTTTTGGGTGCTGACTCCTTTCCCATTTAATTTTAATTTACAATTTCTTTTTTCCAATATAATTTATGTTTTTACTAACTTTAACTTTTTCAAATGGGAACATATTCCTGGATACAGAAAATTTCAATTTTCCTTCGCACAGGGATGGCCCCTCCTCTCGACTCACATAAATTAGGGTTTCACGGAGATAAAATTATTTCATTTCTCAGTTTACTCTCGCATTGCACTCCGAACTCACAGAAGTAGCTGCTGTCACACAAACACATTTCTATTCTCTCAGGTATTTGGGTTCTCTGCTCGCTCAACATGGGGTCCACTAGCACGAGGTACGCAATGCTCTCCCTCTTCATTCATCGACTTTCCTTCCGCACTTTGAGCGCCTCTGCAGACACGCGCATTAAGACACTCTGTCGCACCAACAGACTTCAAGAGGCACTGGACACCTTCAAGCACCTGCTTTCATCTAAATCTACATCCATCCCCTCTCTAAGCACCTGCAATCTCTTGTTAGGTAGCCTGCTTCGACTGAATCAACATGAATCTGCATTGTCTGTTTATAGGCTTATGATTGAAGCCGACATTATCCCAGATCTCAAAACTTTGAACATTATCATCAATTGTCACTGTGAAACAGGTAGAATGGATTATGCGTTCAAAGTGTTTGAAGGAATGGAAGCACATGGGTATGTTCCAAATGTCGTAACTTTCAATATCCTCATCAAAGGGTTTTGCAGGAAATTCAGAGTCGAGGACGCTATCAAGGCTTTCAACCAAATGAGGAGCAAACAACAAGCTCCTAGTCTTGTTACTTATAATACCCTAATAAATGGGTTCTGCAAGGCCGGGAAATCCTACCAGGCGTTCGGGTTGTTAGCTGTTATGCTGCAACAGGGCCATAAGCCTGACACAACCACATTTAACTCGTTCATGGATCGACTATGCAAAGAAAGTAAGCTCCAAGAAGTCAAGAAACTATTGTATCTGATGATAAAAGAGGGTTGTAATCCCAATGTTATTACATACAGTATACTTATTAACGGTTTATGTAAAGAAGGCAAGTTGGATGAGGCGTGGGAGCTCTTCTATGAAATGTCTGAGAGAAACATATGCCCTGATGTTGTAACATACAGTGTGCTTATTGATGGTTTATGTAAGGAAGGCAAGTTGGCTGAGGCGAGGAAGCTCTACTCTGAAATGTCTGACAAAAACATATCCCCTAATGTGTTCACATGCAATGCGCTTATTGATGGTTTATGTAAGGAAGGCAAGTTGGACGAGGCGATGAAGTTCTTCTCTGAAATGCCTGACAAAAACATATCCCCTAATGTGGTCACGTACAGTGCGCTTATTGATGGTTTATGTAAGGAAGGCAAGTTGGACGAGGCGAGGAAGCTCTTCTCTGAAATGTCAAGGAGGAACATATGCCCCGATATTGTCACATACACCTCTCTTATTCATGGTTTATGTAATGAAGGCAAGTTGGATGAGGCAAAGAAGCTTTTCTATGAAATGTTTAGCAGAAACATTTGCCCTAACCTTGTCACATACAATGTACTTATCAATGGTTTATGTAAGGAAAGGCAATGGCAGGAGGCCACCAGAGTGCTTCACGATATGCTAAACAAAGGGTGCAATCCAGATGTTATCACATACAGCATTGTTATTGATGGTCTTGGCAAAGAAGGCAAGCTTCAGGAAGCTCTCGGGTTATTAGATGCTATGGTGAAAATAGGCATTCCACCTGATCAAACAACATACAGTACACTTATAAATGGATTTTGTAGAGCGGATAATCTGGAGAAGGCAGGGGAGCTTCTTCGAGAGATGCCAGAGAAAGGTTGCACGCCTGATCTAGTTAGTTATACTACATTAATACACGGGCTTTGCAAGCATAATAGGATAGACGAAGCTCACCAGATCTTCTATGAGATGGAAGGCCAGGGTCAGAGCCCTGATATTGTCACATACAACACATTGATGAATGGACTCTGCAGAGTGGGTAACCTGAAGGAGGCAATAAAATTATTCGAACAGATGAAAGACAGAGGTCATGGGCCTGATATGATTACATATGCCACCATCATGGACGCACTATGCAAGGAAGGCACACCCCAAAACGCCAATAGAATATTGCATGAGATCTTGAAAAAGGTTTGATATTGTGTTGTGACATTAAGTTGTAAATAAAAGCTTCTGCAACGATATTGCTGAAATGCACCTCGCAAGATTTAGTAAAAGGGAGTAAATTGAGTTGATGAAGTACAGGGATGACTTTGGTAACTATCTGAAACAGGTATGGTGGCTGAGTTGATCAAGTGGTACACGTGGAATTTCAATAAGAGTGCACCGGGTGTTTAATATTTAGGAGAGGACGTTACAAATCATAGGAGTGGTGAGTTACAAATTGATCTGATATTTTCTTATGACATTGTTTCAAAGGCTGTTAATAGATTGATAAGGATTTCAAAAATATTATACAAAATGTTAGACTGTTCTTCAGTTTATATTGTCTGAATTGTCTGTCTGAAATGGTCCTGAGGAAGTGTTTTATCGGAGTTAGTATTTAGCAAATCGCTTCCAATTGTCGCAACTTCTAATGTAGGCAAAACAGATGGACTTACTGTAATAGCACCTATTAGTACAAGACTTACCGGCAGCCATATAAAATACTATCAAGTCAGTTTTATGCGTGAAAATGGATGAACTGGGTTTGGTCTACTCATGGCTTGCTCTACCATTTGGTGAGTTACTATTGCTGAATTGTTCATGGTTAGTTTTAGGTAAAAACTAAAATAGATTGTTGATCAATTGGCTGTCAAACGCATTCAGTAATTAATTTTGTTTGAGAGTTTGACATTAATTATCACTTTCCTGAGGTCATGTGATTTATTAAGATTCACTCTGGCAACATGGGGATTTGCTTCACTAGGTTTGGTATTATTGCATTGAAGATAGTTTGACTGTATGAACACTATGTACTTTAGAGGCTACGTGGCAAAACAGTCTACGAGAACAGCATGAGAGTATGGAGGCAGAGATAGGAAATTATTCACAGTATGATGGCAGAGATAGGACATTATCCAAAAAGGTCTGATCAATCTTACTCTATGCAGACTTTACTCTGTGGCTATGTCATGATTTAACTGTCCTAATTAGTTGCATGCATATATGAAACTCGAATGGCAGTACACAATGATCAAAACCTTACTGTAGATTCACTTCTCACAGGCTGTTAAGTTCAACTACTTTAACTTCCTCTGCATGGCTAATGTGCAATACTAGCTCCAAGCTTTGCTTCTTACAGGACATATGATTAGAATATACAGAAATTTGGATTCACAGGTCACAGGCTGTTAAAATCAGTTAGTTTAACTTCCTCTGCATGGCCAATGTGCAATACTAGTCTAAGCTTTGCTTCTTACAGGAAATATGATTAGAATATACAGAAATTTGCTTCTGCCACTAGTTGGTGAATATAGTCTTTGCTGGAAGTGAACACCGTCAGATTTGTCTACTATATATTGCACTAGACAGATGATTTGCAATCCCGTGTTTCTTCGTTTCTAGTCTTCAATGGATGTGGCTTGGGGAAATTTGATTCCAATAGCTTTGGGATCTCAGAAATAGTATAGCTCAGTATATATTTATAATATTATTTGGGATAAAAATTGAAATGTTTGGTTTGCTTAATGCGAAATGCCAGGGAGCAACATCTACAAGAATTAAAGATAAGTGTCCTTCAAGAATTAGTCAACAGGAATGACAGGTATTGATCAGCTATTGATCTGTTGTCTTCATTCAAAATGAAATCCAATTTTATTATTTTACATCATAGGATTCTTATTGAAATGTGAGAATTCCAATAAAGAAAGATATAATTTCTGGATTTTTTATGTTTTTGTCGTATCTTATCATATTGTAATTTTATATAATCCAGACGAGAACTTGCAAATTTGGTGAAACATGGAAATTCCATACAAAGAACGAAGTTCAGGATTGGTGAAACATGGAAATTCCATACAAAGAACGAAGTTCAGGATGGGTAGGTATGACCTATCATATTGTAATTTTATATAATCCAGACGAGAACTTGGAAATTTGGTGCCACATGGAAATTCCATACAAAGAACGAAGTTCAGGATGGGTAGGTATGAATGTCTTGGACCGCTCACTGCTCTCGGTTTGTAGTGGATCTTTTTTGTTTGCATCAAATTAGTGATCTCATTTACATTTAATGCCGAGATTTTCCTTTTTATTATCGCATTTGTCTTTTTACCCATTGCATAAGTTATGTTCTGCACATGGTTTTGATTTGAAATGCAGCCTGAGTTCTATAATGAATGCCAGGAGAAATATAGCCCTGCCATTAATATTGTTTCTAAGATTACTCAACTGGCTTTCTTGCATCCACAGCTTCCTTCAACTCTAACCATTTGTGGCATGTGCTATCTTTACGTTTGATTACATCCTATTATGGCATTTCTTAAAAGGATAATCCGCTCATGTATTCTTGCCCTTATCATTATTTACTGCATGCATAATGAGAAGGACCGTGCAACTATGGTGCCATCTTTAAATTCTATCATCCTCAACTGGTACGTTAGTTCCAATGCACGGGTCACCAGTTTTCTCCAACCACTCGGGAAGTCTGCCATCATGGTCAACGCCTAGGGTGTCTTTATATAAAACCCTTGTTGGCAAGGCCTTTCTAGTCACGCACCAGTGATCCCTCCCCTCCGAGTAGTGTTGGTTTCCCACCGGATTACTTCTCCTGTAAGCAATTGTTGTTTAACTGTTCGTACTATTCGGCTATTATTGTTGTTAATTGCATGACCTTTATTTTGCCTTGGAAATTTTATAAAATTTCAATTTTGTCTAGCATACCAATTAGGCAAGGCCAATTCTCTTTGTGATCGGTACCTCTGGCAATTTTATGTCCCAAGTAGAGATTTGTTTGCAGCTTGCATTGGCATGCTCTTTTTTTTCTTATGGTTTTGAATGCGTGATTCTTGAATCCGTGTGAAATCATTTGTGACATGTGTTACTTTTCCGGATGCTAGATCTATTGGGTAGTGCTTTGTACCTGTTACAATATACGAAGAGGACTAATAAGTCTCATGGCATGTATTACTTACAATGCATTTTCTTATTAGACATCATCAAATACTTGAATATTTAGGCTCTTCTCTCCAAATTGTAATACGTAAAACAACTATTATCTTGATCTATGTCTTGTTAGATCTTGTAGCAATCATCTTGATTTACAAGTTGACATGGCTAACCGTCTCAATCAAAGAGGACATCATTTAGAGACACGGCCCTTTTTTTCAATTGACGTTTTTACATTGGTAGCAAGGGCAGGCAGGTTCAATTTTGGTTAGCATTAGCAACAAGCAATAAATAAGACATTATTTAGCATCTGGTTCCATCCCTCAATTCCAGCAGCCATTTCTGGAAAGTATGTTTGGGTAGTGCTTCGTACCTGTTATAGTATAGGATGAGGACTAATAAGTGTCAAGACATGTATTGGTTACAATGCAATTTTTTATTAGACATCTTCAAATACTTAAACATTTAGACTCTGCTGTCCAAATTGTAACTGCTAAAACAACTATTATCTTGATCTCTGTCTTCTTAGATCTTGGAGCAATCATATTGATCTACAAGTTGACATGGTTAAGTGTCTCAATCGAAGAGGACATCATTTAGAGACTGGTCCCTTTTTTTCGGTCGACGTTTTTACATTGGTAGCAAGGGCAGGCAGGGTCAATTTCGTCTCCATTCCACCTGGATGCCCAAACACAGGGCCTCCAACTTTGCAATCACCGTCAAGCAAAACTTTGAAAAGGTGTGGTCATTGTAAAGATCACTGACAGAAAAACTGTCGTGACATGTACATACCATAATTTTAAGGAGAGGAGCATTTCCTCACCAAATTGTTCCTTGATCGTTTCGGTGTACCCTTATAACCTGTACGATTTTGTGTGTTTCTTCATTCACTCTTTCTTTATCCAAAAAAACCAAAGGGAAATTGTGTTCATCGAAAGGCATGGTCAACTAGAATCTCAGTTCTACATAAAGACACTGACAGGGAATTTGTCATGACATGTACATACCGTAATTCTAAGGAGAGGATCATTCGCACATCAAATTGTTCCTTGATCTTCTTGGTCTAGTAAGATTTTGCATGTTTCTTCCATCCTGTCCTCCACTGTTTCTTAGAGGATCACTCGCACACCAAGTTGTTCCTTGATCTTCTTGGTCTAGTAATATTTTGCATGTTTCTTCCATCCTGTCCTTCATTTTTTCTTTATCGAAATGGGAGTATATCGTTTACCTTCATTTCTTCTTTATCTAATTGGGAGTATATCGTTTACCTGATCTGGCTTTCATGTTGACAATGTTTAATGTGCTTCTATAGTTACCTTGCTGCATGCCAGCCTATATTTCTACATTTTCTGTGGGTGAAGTGTTATAGTTATAGTTTTTATTCCTTTTCTCCTATTTAGGTATTCATACCTTTGTGATAAGAGTTTTATTGGCACATCTAAGAGCTACTCTTATATGTACCCTTATAAGATGTTTGAGATATAAAGTGCATGCTGCATTTTGACTGTGTCTTGAAAGTAGTCTAATTTGTAACAATATTATCAGAACCAGACCAAACCAGTAAGAACTGGCCAGTTCAACTAGTTGGAGGGCAAAACTGTTTTGGTCAGGTGAACCATACGGTTTTTGGCTGGTTCGGTACTAAATCGACCCATTCTTGTATGGATCGGTCTTGTACAATGCTATCAAGCAGGGTTGGAATTTCGATTTCTCTTTACCCGTCATATACCTTTCAAAAACCGTTGTTTAAAATTTTTCCCTTCAAGAGTGATGCTTTTAAAATAAATTAACCCTTTACCAATAAAGGTTTTATTAAAAAATTACCTTTCAATCATAGTTTTCAAAACTGGCCCAACTAACCGGTTACCGGTCTAACCGGCCGGTTAGCAGGCCCACCGGTTGAAACCCGCCAAAAAACTCGGTCAGAGGGGTGACTTCACCAAATTTTGCAGCTAACCTGTCCTAACCGGCCGGTTTAAGACAGAACCGACCAGTTAGGAGGCACGCCCACCGTGAGCCCAAAAAGCGACTTTTTGACAGGGTTTTAGGGGTTTTGGAGGGAAACTAAGGGTGCTTTCCCTACAAAAACACCCTCTCCAAGCCTTTAAGAGACCTTTCTCCCTCTCATTTGTCTCACACATCTCATTTGGAGTGTTTGTGAATTTGCTTGGGAGCTTGGAGAGTGTTGAGTTTTTGCTATAGTGGAACAACATAGTTTAAGCTAAGTAGTAGTCATCATGCCTCCAAAGCCCAGAGATACTGCATGGGCTCATTGTGATATGATTGATGGCAAAATGATCTGCAAATATTGCCAAAAATCCATTGAAGGGGGGGTATTAACAGGTTCAAGCAACACTTGGTTGGGATAGGAGGCCATGTAAATCCATGTGGAGCACCAAATGAAATAATAGGGCATATTAGGGCAAAATACGTTCAGAAGTTTGAGACTCAAGTCACTGAACCAATAGAGAAGTTTGTGACTGCAAAGTTTGGGAGTCAAGACTCAACCAACTGAGTTTGATCATGATGACTCATGAGAAGTTTCAAGTGATAATGTTGATCACTATTATCATATATGTAGACTTGAGTCTTGTAGTAGGCCACTGGCCCCATAGTTTGTAGGCTTTGTTTTTGCACTCTAGAGGCCACTTAGAGCCTCATTGCTTATGTATTTTGTCGATGATATGTATTGCACTCGGTGCCATTTTGATATATTCACCTTTACATGGTATATAAATGAGCAATCTTTGCATATTTGTCTCTATTGGCTTGGAATCATGGTTTTAAATCTTAAAAATAGTTTTTTTTCATTGAAAATAAATTATTTAATCTATTTTTCTAAAATCGGTTCGTTTAGACCAAACCAGTCCTAGTTAGATCGGTTTCGGTCGGTAAATTGGTTCATTAGGTGGACAGGTCTGGTTTTAAAGACACTGCTTTCAATAACACAATTATGTTAAAAAAAATCACATTTTTATGATAAGATAAGAAAAACAAAATGACCATAACAAACAAATGACTTATTGAATTCTGAATCTTGGTTTAAAATTATATGTAACACTCACAATAAAATATTCATAACTCTGAAATCAAATGTCCTAGACCAGGACATGCCATAGAATTTGTATATATCAGGTATGACTAAGGAGATCTTATGTGACATGTAAGATTACCAACAAAGTAAAACTATAAGATGATCTATCCCCCTATTGTCTCCACAATCATAATAACATGGAATCAATATGGAGGTCCACGATGGAGAGTTTGAAGTCCAGCAACCACAATGCATTAAAAGTGTTTTAATATTTCATAAGTGGCAGTAGATGTTGTTCTTCATGAGTCGATCTTTCAGAGCTTTTAAGTGATGTTGAGACACTAAAGATCTGGTGCAAACTATAGTTGAATCGACACTTCCATTGTTCCATAGGTGACACGTGACATATGATAACTTTCATAAGGTAGTGTTATTGACACTGTGATAGCCCCCTCGCCCAAATAAACCAATAAAGATGGGTGGTGAATACACTTAGAGAGAGAAAGTGGCAACAAGCAGGATTGTGGTCCAAATTCATTATGACAAGGAAGAGGCTTTGTGCTTTCACCTACGTAATGTTTTGGGCTACGTAGGTTCGATGATGTACTAGCACACTCAAGAAATGATTGTTTGTTTCATTCAAGTGGGATTGTTAATGATTTTTGCATAAGAGATAAATGCATGTTCATTGAATTTCAAGGAAACTATTTGGACTTGGATTCTAATCCAACTTACCCTGATCAAACAAATTGTGATTTATTGAATGACATTCCTTCCAAAGAGTATGAAATATGTATTTTTTTCCCCTTTTCCCTAAGGTGAACATAGTGAACGTCTAGGTGACACCTACGAGAATTAAATCATACTAGATCGAGCACCCAATGAGATTTCATCATGAAAAAAACATAGTGAACATCTAGGTGACACCTACGAGAATTAAATCATACTAGATCGAGCACCCAATGAGATCTAATCATGAAAAAAACATTTCAAATAGGCCTGACATAAAACACATTGTCAGTGATGGATAGAGTAAAACACAAACAATGACATTAGTTAAATATATACACAAATTTTACAATTTTTATAAAAAAATTGTGTTTATAAAGTGGAATTATCGACAAATTTTTTTAGGTCTAGAGTATGTCTTAAAATCACAACATTAGTTAAATATATACACAAATTTTACAAATTTTATAAAATAATTGTGTTTATAAAGTGGAATTATTGACAATCTTTTTTAGGTCTAGAGTACGTCTTAAAATCGTTTTTGTTTGGCTAAGAGTTTGAGTTTATGAGACAAAGAAACAAGTTAATGGACGTAGATGTAGAGGCATTTCAGGGTAATTTGAGGGTCATGGTTTTCTAGAATAACTATGGTGAGTCAACCTCCATTATGGAGGGTCATGGTTTTCTGGAGTAACTATGGTGAGTCAACCTGCGTTATGGATGGCCGCTAGCGATGATTATCCATAATATGAGTTTGACAATTGAATAATAATTTTTTCCCAATATGTTAAAAAAAACACTATCCATAATATGAGTTAAACAATTGAATTATATTTTTTTTCCCAATATGTTAAAAAAAACTAGATAGAAAATATTAAAATATTGTGGTGAACAATTTGCTATTGTTTTAACTAAAACATCATAAAGAAAACATACTCGTTTTCCATAATATGTTAAAAAGAAAAAAATAGACAAAAATATTAAATTATTATGGAGAGCAATTCACTAAATATATTTCAAATACGTTTTTAACTAAATCATAAAGAAAACAAGAATTGTGTTTATTAAATTCTAATTGCTTAATATTTGAGAGATTTGTAAACCTACTAAATTGATTTATACATTGAAAAAGGTGATTTAAACAACACAAAACTACAATTTCATTAAAAAATAAATTACTTAATTCTAAAAAAACTAAAAATTAAAATAGTTAAATAATCGTCATTTTAGAAAAATACACATATATAAAATAAACAATTTTCTATATCAAACACAAAAAATAATAATAATGATTATATTTATTAATAAATTAAACAAAAAATAACTCATAAATAAACACTTTTCTAAATATAAATTTAGTACACCACCACATATAAAAAAAGAAAATAAGTATATATATATTATATATATTATAAAATAATAATATATATATTATATATATTCAAACCAAAACTAATATATTTTTATAAAATAAATATAAAATATAGCATTTAAAAACAACTACTAAAAAATAACATTTAAACATAATCATTACTGAAAAATTCAATTCTTTAATTATAAGTGTGATCAGAGTGCTATTTAAGGTTTCTAAAATGTAAACCAATTGATTTATATGGAAATGATGTTAATTTCGTGTACTCTTTATAATTGCAAGTATAAACCATACCAATCCATTTACATCGAGTTAATTCATCATGAAAACTCACTTCAAGTTCAAATCTTAGACTATTATTGATGATCAGACTCATCGCCCACTCAGAGTACAGGACATACCTCAATTTCTTATTCAGGGTAGAGACTTATATTCTATTCTAATATCGCGAATTTTCTAGGAGCAAAATGTCCAGATAAGATATTAATAACATTTTCAAACCATGTTATGCCAGACGGTCATTTAAAAATTTTCAACGTATTTAAAGACTAAAATGGCTTCTGACGGGCAAAATTCCAACCCTGCTATCAAGGACCTTTTGAAAACAATCAACCGATTCTTGTACGGATCGGTTTTGTACAATGCTATCAAGGACCCTTTAAAAACAATCAACTGATTCTTGTACGGATCGGTCTTGTACAATGCTATCAAGGACCCTTTGAAAACAAGCATTTTTTTTAAGTAATGATTTATCACTGGAGAAGCCTAGTTTTTGACCAAATTTCTAATATTCAAGCCTATGGCCTTGCTATTGCTATGCAATTCATGTTAATGTTATATTCATCATTTTACTTAAATTTTTAACATTACCATGAAATGACTTGGGGTGATTGAGAGTAGTTCCAAACTCATTGAGTGGAGAAAGTAGAATTTTAGATCCCACTCAAAATCTAGGAGACTAAACAGTTTTTCAGGATTTCAGGATTTGGCGATTGCAATGTTTCGATTGGATTTTGTCATGTACGAGGGTATGGAACTAGCATATAATCAAGAGCACCAATCCCTCTATGTATCTTGATGTTAGTGGCATTGATTGTTGAACTCCTCTATCATGATCCTACTAAAAATGTACCCATCACTCAAACAAAATCTTGAATTGACATTCTAAGCATTTTCTATGTTATTTTAATGCTTAGAGGGTGATATCGATGACGAAGATTCCAATATAGGCAAAGATTTTGATGATATGTATGTATTGGTTGTAGCATGATTTTTTTTGGATGTTAGATGCCATCTAGGGCCTTTTTGTTGATGTATTTTCGATTCAGAGATGAATTGGACTCAGTGTTATTTTGGTTATTTGCACCCTTACAAGCTATATAAATGAGAACATTTGTTTATTTGTGTATAAATGGTTTGGATTCATATGGATGCGCATTAATACATATTTTTTTGTATGCTTGTTTAAATTTGAATATTAAATGTGTTTTTGGTTAACTGGTTTTTTGGTCTAGTTCTTTTTTTACCGGTTTTGGTCCAGTTCCAATCGATTCCCAGTCCAAGCAGCCTACTGGTTTGATGACTGGCCCAATTTTAATAACATTTATTTGTAATTCATATGCCTTATTTCTTTCAAATGTTTCATTTCCCTATCACATTAATTAATAGTTAGAACAAAGCTAAATATGATCTTCAACGATGCAGAAGATAAGTATTACTTGCCGTTGGAAGGAACGAATGCTTCTTCCTTGGAGCATGGTTGGAGTCATCACTTTATGTTTCTTGTATCACTTTGAAGATGTAATTTGTGGTGACAATAAGATTGTCTATTCAGTTTTGTGCAAGTGAGTGACACCTTCAATAATATCTTAGTCATATGAAGAAGGTATGGGTTATTGTGTGTTTCTTTTGATAAGTAAACATAACTTACCATGAGAATGAATAAATGTTTCGTCCTTGAATTATGGTTGAAGTTATCACTTGATATTTCTTATATCACTTTGAAGATGTAATTTGTAGTGGCAATATGTGGGACATCCAAAATAATTTCTAGTCACATGAAGAAAGTATAGGCTTTATTTTCTCATCAAGAAAACATCATAAATGTTGTCATGTTGATGCCATTTTTTGGAAGCCATTAAATCTTTTGTTGATTTATGTTGTTTAATGAATGAATGTTGGTTGTATGTGAGAAGGCAATTGTTAGTTTCAAGAGGAAGAAATGGAGGATTAATGTGAAACAAAATCCAAAATTACGAATATGTGAGAGTATTTTTTACTTAAAATGATGGAAATCACACTTTGTTGGTTCCCAAGATGTTTTAAATACAAAAATGAGGTTAATTACTATTTTAGGATTTTAAAGTATCTTTCACCCAATTGCTTGTATGATAACACTACTCTACCTTTGTAAATATATCCATCATAAAAAAACTTATTTCAGCGTTAGAATACTATAAACTTTACAATAAATTTGCATTATTGATTGAATACATTAGAGATGTTGTTTTATGAAGTTTTCTTTTTCAGAAATTAAATTTACATTGTTAAGTTATGGGTATCCATGGATATTTTTTGAAGGCATGAGAGCCTTTTGGTTTGCAATTAGGCTTCCATCTTTCTTGTTTCAAGTAGAATGCCATGTTGATAAGAAATTAAAATAATGGTATGCAAAAATTCTTGAAATAATGATATAGTAGAAAAGATAGACAGAAAATTTGGAGGCACAATGCAACAAGGTGTATCATTTGGTTATTAATTTGGTAAGGAGTTTGCGATCAACAACTTCTTTGAAAGGATGTCGATTGGGTCATCTCCAGATGAGGGAAATGAAGAAGAGTTTGTTCAACAAGCCCTTGGAAATGTGGAAATGGAATGCTTGGCTCAAGAGATAATCTATGGAGGAACATATTGAAGCTAACAATGAACATGCTTTCACTAACATTTTCTTATGATTTGCAAAGTAATTTTGATTTTAGGCTTGTTTAATAGGATATATACAAAGTCAACACTTTTGGTATTCCTTTGTGAGGTAAAATCAAATGTTTTTAATTGGATTGTCTATTCTTAATAGTGACAATAGGATTGTCTATTCTTTTTTGCGCAAATGTGTGACATCCACAACAATAATACTCATATGAAGAAAGTATAGGCTTTCTTTTCTCATCAAGAAGTTGTCATAAATGTTGTCATGATTGATGTCATCGACTCTCTATGGTTTTTGGAAGCCTTGGAATCTTTTGTTGATTTATGTTCTTTAATGAATGAATGTTGGTTATATGTGAGAAGGCAATTTTTGGTTTCAAGAGGGAGAAATGGAGGACTAATGTGGAACAAAATCCCAAATTACGAATATGTGAGAGTATCTTTGACTTAAAATTATGGAAATCGCATGGTTCCCAAGGTGTTTCAAACACAAAAATGAGGTTAATTACTTTTTTAGCATTTTAAAGTATCTTTCACACAAATGTTTGTATGATAACACTACTTTACCTTCTTAAATATATCCATCATAAAAAAAACTTATTTCAACATTAGAATACTATAAACTTAATGATGAATTTGCATCTTTGATTGAATACATTAGAGATGTTGTTTTATGAAGTTTTCTTATTCAAAAACTAAATTCGCATTGTTAAGTTATGGGTATACATGGAATTTTTTGAAGGCATGGGAGCCTTTTGGTTGGCTTGGCAACCATTTCGCGTCCTTTGTTCTTAGGTTTCTATCAATTGGTAACGTGGGATATAATTTGTGTAAATAATGGTGTCTGTTGTCACGTGAATTGTTCAGCGTGGGTTGAAGGGCTCCTATGGGTGGGTTTTCTTGGGTGTTTGAGAGTCTTCTCTGTCAAGGGTCTTATGTTTGTGTGAATATGAGTATTTGTTTAATGGTGTTGGAGAATGGACCCTCTGTAGAGGCCACTGCTACCTCTGTCCAACACTTTGGTGCTTCTAATGAGTCTAAGGTTTATGTCATGAGCATTGGGGATGATATAGTGGGTTGGAGCTTTGGTTCTGGGATGTATGTGTTTGGTCTTTTCTCATGTTTTTCGCAGGCATAGGTATACATAGTAGGTACTCCAGGTGCACCCTCTCAGTCTCTGTCATGCCGTACATCAACGAATTCATTGTAGGTAGGGAGAGGGAGCAATGGTCCAAGAGGGTAGAGAGGAGTGAGGCTTTTCTCTCATGACTCGGCTGCCACTTACTTCAATGCAATTCTGCTATAAACAAGGAAGGAAATTCACAAAATTTAGACTCAAGCTGGTGTGGAGAGACAATCCCACTTAGATTTAGAAATCTTAGAGGATATGTCGACTTGGCTTCTTAATATTGGGCACACAAGGGGCAAGAAGAAGCAATATCAGAGCTCAGTGGCCCTGCACTAGCAAATGAAGACATTGTTGGGTTTGTTCCTGAAAGACAAGCAAGTGAAGCGGTCTTGGAGGACAAAAAAAGAATGCTCATGAATCAATGCGTATGCTTGGACAAGATTGATTCTTGCCTTGCCCATGTGGAGGGGCACATTGCAAATGTGAATTTGATAGTGGGAATTTGCTAGATCCTCTAGATTTGAGCGCGGGGGTACCAGCAACAATATCTTCTTCAGATAATGATTAATGTTCCTAGTGGCTGGATTTGTAGTTCTATGTTCTTTTTGTTTTGGTTTTTCCTAGTCAAAAGGCCTTTCGACTTTATGATGTACTTAGTTTTTATTACTCTATGTGTTGGTCATGGTGTAGTGTTCAAACTTTTGAATTTTGTGGCCATGGTGTGGTGTTTAGTCTTGTGAATTTTGTATCCAGGGCTGTATGGAAATATGTAAGCCAACTAATGGTAATGGTTTGAGGAGGATTAAAATCCTCAAGGCGCATTTTGGAAAAAATATGTAATCCTGATATTTTGGCATTACAAAGCATTAATTTACAAAAAGAAAGCTACAAGTTGTAAGTTGTTTTTTTTTTTTTGAATAAGAAAAAAACCAACAGATTTTCTATTAGTAAAACGATGTTTATAGATACAATATATGCCATGTTCTTATCCACTCCTCTTGATAGCTAATACAATTTAAATATATGATCAACATAGCATTGTATGTCCTGTAACCATATATCTGAGATATACATCTTATCCATTTTGTGACTATGTACATCTAATCGTAACCTATAAAAATTTAAAATTGTAGCAAAAATTAGTCTATCAGGTAGCCATATATAGATGCCTTACATCATATAAGCACATTAAGTTGGTTTTCTTTATATATATTTTGTTAGTAATAAGAATGTAAGTGTAACAACATTTTCGGTAAAAATCACATAAAATAAAATCCCGTCGACGTGTTTCGAACCAACCAGTAGGTTCATCTTCAGGACAAGATGAGGAATCAGATCTTCCAGGGTTCATTTTCCTTATATTCAAGGGACCTCAGATGAAATCGTGAGGATCCTGAAAAAACATAATATTCCTTCTTCTTTTAGATCCCTTCGCACTATTCGAAATTCTCTTCATTCGGCCAAGGACCCTATTAACCCTAAGGATGGAAAGGGTGTTTATATGATTCCTTGTTCATGTGGGACTCCTTATATTGGTGAGACTGGTCGGTCAATAAATCAAAGGATTTGTGAGCATGTTGCAGACATAAAGCATGGAAGGTCTCACTCCTCCGCATTGGCTGAACATGCGAAAAAAACCAATCATCACATTTGCATAGAAGAGACAAAGGTCATCGCTAGGATTGACCACTTTCATCATCGAAAATTCAGAGAGGCCTTAGAGATTGAACAAAGGCCCGTCAATCTGAATAGAGACGATGGTTGGAGCATTAACAAGTGTTGGATCCCTGCTCTTTCTTCCTAGATTTTTCTTGTTTTACCAATTATCTTCCTAATTTTATTTTTTTTAATAAAGTTAAAATTAGTTAATTAATTAATTAAATAATTATTATTATCTCAAAATTCTTATTGAAAATGATATTACTTAATATTACAATAAAATTATTTTATTAATTCCAAAATAATATTAGTTATTAATTTAAAATTCTGATTAAAAGTTTGTTAATTAATTAATTATTATTATTTCTGTTTGTAATTTAACAATTCTTATTGATATATATCTATAACATAATTAATAATACTAATGATTATTTAAATATTAACTGATAATTTGCTTGATTATTAATTAATTCCATTCAAAATATATTAATTAATTCAAATTAAAATTCTTTTTAATTTTGGGTCAAAGGCTTAATTTGTTATTTCAATTTTTTAATTAAACTATTCGTTATTTCTAACGGCTAGTTAGTTGCTCCCTTCATCTATTTATTCCATTTCCTAGATCTGATTCCTCATCTTGTCCTAAAGATGAACCACACTGGTTGGTTCGAAACGCGTCGACGAGATTTTATTTTATGTGATTCTTACCGAAAATGCTGCTACAATTAATATGGATCACAAAAGTCTAAATTCTACAAGAATGTAATTATCTGTCAACGTTTCAAATTCCAACAGGGATCCATCATCAGGACAATTACTGAATGATGATAAAAGAAGAGCTTAGTGAGAGGCAGCTTTTCTTTCTATCTTTATTCTGAAATTTTCGAGTAAAATGGTCTCATTCCATGTATCCCCTCCGTACAGGGATATAATTTTGGATTTCAGGCATTTGTGGTTCATTTCTTTTAGATTGAACCTCAGTACCCACTGTAATGATCATACTTGTCAACGTTTCAAATCCCAACAAGGATCCGTCATCAGGACAGTTACTGAATGATAATAGAAGAAGAGCTTAGTGAGAGATCTCTTCTTCTATCATCATTCAGTAATTGCCCTGATGATGGATCCCTGTTGGGATTTGAAATGTTGATAAATATGATCATTACTGTGGGTACTCTGAGTTCAACTTAAAAGAAATGAACCACAAATGCCTGAAATCCAAAATTATATCCCTGTACGGAGGGGATACATGGAATGAGACCATTTTACTCGAAAATTTCAGAATAAAGATAGCAAGAAGAGTTGCCTCTCACTAAGCTCTTCTTCTATCATCATTCAGTAATTTTCCTGATGATGGATCCCTGTTGGGATTTGAAACATTGATAAGTATGATCATTATTGTGGGTACTCCGAGATTCAACTTAAAAGAAATGAACCACATATGCCTGAAATCCAAAATTATATCCCTGTGCGGAGGGGATACATGGAATGAGACCATTTTACTTGAAAATTTCAGAATAAAGATAGCAAGAAGAGTTTCCTCTCACTAAGTTCTTCTTCTATCATCATTCAGTAATTGTCCTGATGATGGATCCATGTTGGGATTTGAAACGTTCACAAGTGTGATCATTATTGTGGGTACTCTCAGATTCAACTTAAAAGAAATTAACCACATATGCCTGAAATCCAAAATGTAATTATTGTTGAAAAGAAGAGGATGTTATAGTTTTAACATCCATGCAACCAACATCAAAGATATGACCATGCACAAAATAAAAACTTTGGGCCAACATATTCACATATCTAATTTTATTTTTTTTAAGAACTACTTCCTTTAT
>APFE031465448.1:0-12741 GCA_000404065.3 Pinus taeda | reverse complement strand
TGTCTTCTATGTTTTTGAAAATCAATGGGAACTAATTGTTCTTGTGCCTCAAAATTTCAGCCTAAAAATAAGTAAAATGGTAATAGAAAAGGTCAAAGAGGAGTATTGCAATTAAAATAAGTGCTAGAGACATTTTAACGAACAATGTGCTCAACATAATGCTTTTGAAGAACACACTTTATGTAACGAACGAAGAGAAAGACTATCTAGTCATATTGAACAATCCTAATTCTACAAACCCGAAATTAGTCTTAATGATGTTCGTTGGGCTATGGTCTAGCGACAACTTGGAGTGGTTGTTGTGACAATGACCTTGGTTCAAAAATCTTAGTGGGCATGCTTGTCCCCTTTGTGTGGTTTTCCAAATGTGGCTATTGATTATATCAAATATTTTTGATGTATCCTACTGACGCCAAGTGCAATACATGGCACCAAAAATGGCACCAAGTGCAATGCATATCACAAACAAAATGCATAATCAATGAGGCTCTAAGTGGCCTCTAGAGTCCAAAGGACATGCTACAAGATACAGTCTTGCTACAAATCATTGATCAACATGATCAATTATCAAACCCATCACCACTTCTAGAAATGGGATCCTCAACATGAGCTACAAGATCATTCTTTGATTGGGTGTCTTTAAACTTGTTGGGCTTCTTAGGGACATCAACAACTATAGTAGTAGTATTAGTACGGATCACAAGTTGCATAGCTAGTGCTTTCATGTGCCATGCTTGGTGATATGTCTATTCCTACTAGTGTATCTCATTCCAAACCAATCCACTCCAATTCTTCAATACCATAATTGGTATTAAACTCTGTCGGGTGAGACTCCTATACCCATTTTGAGGTTGGATCAATATCATCCAACATGATGGGATTTACATCAGTTTTCTTTTGTTCAACAACTAGTTCTGCCTTGATCAGAGCTTGTATTGCAAAAATGCGAGATCATTTAACTATTTTTGTTCCAAACAATTTCTCTTCTTCATGTGAATCTTCTCAAGGACAAACCGGTTGTGCTCACACCTAGACACATTGCATGTTTGACTTTGGACTCGACTTGCAAACTTTTGCAATTGAGGACATTGGCTACCAAATGACCCCTCTCATTGCTTGTTCCATCTGTTATCAATGAACTCTCGGATAAGCCCATAATTAACTACTCTATCCTTGTACTTTTCCTTTATTCGTTCCCTTGCTTGATACATAGCCTCATAAATGTAACCTCATGGAAAATTTCTCCCCTCCCTCATTTGCAACACCTTAACAAGGGGCTCACCATTTTTCACAACATTTGTTGTTTTCTTCCACAAAGTGTTTTCAAAAACTTTCCTTGTGGTGTCTTTTTCATCTTGTTTGCGAGCCCACTAGGATTCATTACGTTCATCATTTGAAAACATTCTTTTCAAGTTCTATGCTTGGGAAAAGAGAGATTGCAACGCGAGGAAGTGAATTGCAAGTCTCATGATTGCAGGCCTAATGGGGTCCTTGCCCTTGATGTATTTTATAATGCTCTTGGCATGTTTTACAATGTTCTAAATGCAATCCTATTTACCCATGTCCTCAAGCATGAGATCTATGCAATATGCAACACGTGGGGTCCAAAATATGGTTTTGTGTTTAGTCTCTAACATCTTACTAGTGAGAACATAGTTAAAGGCATTATTTGTGATGATTTGAACAACATTTGCCTCATCCCACTGACATAACATTCTCGTCCAAAAGCTGGCATAACACGTCTGCATCTTTCACTTTATCCAATGCATGATTTGATTTTGATAATAGGGTTCCTTGAGGGCAATAGACTAGGAAATTTATGATAGTATGGATCTTTTCATTAGTCCATCCATTTGACATGATGGTACATCCCATTTTGATTCATGACTCTTAAAACCCTTCAATTATTCATCTATGGACAAAATTTATTTTTACAAAAGAGGTCCCCTCAAGTCATGCATACTAGGGCCATTGAAGTTGTTTTTGGTAGCAATAATGAGGTCCCACATGGTTTGGTAATAAGGTGAGTGGGTAACATTGAAGGGGATATCTCCATCATACTACCATCTAGCTATGTATTCAAAAGTAAAATCTTTTTATTGCTTCTTCCAATGGTTATCTAAGGGATTGAGTTTGACTTGGTTGATAGGCGTTGGCACTAACATAGGTGGGGGGAGGTGTAAAATAAATCTGAATTTCCTTCCTTCTTTCTAGGCTAGATTTCATGAGGATGACGAACATAACAAAAGGGGTCCCTAACATTGTTAGAAGGGATAGAGGAAGAGCCTTCAAAATCAACTTGCTAGGATTTGCTAGGGATTTTACCTCTTCCTCCCTTTTACAAAATTTATGTCTTTTTTTTAGCCTTGTCTTCTTCAAATTTCTCAAACTATTTTACTAATCCAATTTAACATGTCTAGTATCCTTTGATGGTGCCTTGCATGGGGCAACTCGGCCTCTTATACCAACAAACTATTGTTTCAACCTATGAATTTCCCCTTTATGTGTTCTTTGCATTATTTGCAAAACATCTCGTTATCAACGATATCAACATGGATCCATGTAGGGTCTTTGACCCCCAGGGACATGATAAATGTTAAGTGGAAACAATCTGCAACTTGAAATATGCAAACCCTAATTTTAATATGCCAAGTTCAAACTTCAAACTAGTAGAAGGTTGAAGCAATAAATCTTAAAATATAGATTTTTTATCAACAATTTTTAAGAGGAAAAAATAGGGGTAGATTTAATTGTTAAAATACCTTGGAATGAGGTCAATGGGCATTGGGCACAAGAATCTAGTCCACAACTCCAAACTTGAAGATGGCCTCAAGCCTCCTCAGTTAGATTCCTAATCCATCACAAAAGGTCCAAGAGGATTGCTAAACCAACTCGAAGCTCACTCTAGATCACAACCCTTGTATGTTGCTCCAAAACTCTGGTCACAAATGATCAGGGAGAGAGGTGTGAGTCAAATAGCAGTTTAGAAAGAAGGGGGGGGGGGTTCTCTTAATAGTTTGTTTTTAGGGTTTAGGTAGAATTAAAAAAGTAACTTTTCTCAAAAACCTACTCTGTGGTTAGGCAGATGACCAACTCGATCTGATAGGTATGGACTCAGCTAAGTTGGACCAATCAACACCCAATTGCTCCATCTCATCCGACTGTATACCTATTCAACTCCATTGGTACGAAACT
This sequence comes from Pinus taeda, assembly GCA_000404065.3. NCBI lineage: Eukaryota > Viridiplantae > Streptophyta > Pinopsida > Pinales > Pinaceae > Pinus > Pinus taeda. The sequence continues at coordinate 9,546 of APFE031465448.1, read as the reverse complement.
AGTCTTTTAATTGTCCTTTTTTACTTTTGAGTTGAGTTTAAGGTTATTTTTAATTACCTTGGATTTTTTCCTTATATAATAATAATCCTTTAATATTTTTATATTTCCTTTCAATAAAAACCCTTTTATTATTTATCAAACCTCAAAAACTTTTTTTTATCTTCATAATACTGGTTAATTAATATACATACATATATTATTATATTTTAAATTTTTTTTTTTTTCCCTAATTGGTACCTCTCTATCGATCTTTGAAATACCTTTTTGTTTATTTCCTTTCATAATAATAAGCTTAAAATTTCTTTGATGTTAAATTAAATCTTTTTAATTTAGTAACCTCTTTTCCTTACAATGACAACTTTCATTCCTTTCACTAATATAACCTTAACTTAGAAATAGATGATTTTGATTTAATTATTAAATGAGGGTTTGGTTTTATTATCAAAGGTCACAATCTTTCTTTGACCTCTGGTTGGTGCTTCTTTCAATATGATAATGACACTGCGATCCTTCCACAACTGAAAGTTATGTGACCTGTTCGCAATGTAATTAAGCTTGTACGATGTCTTGAAATTGTTGTATGAACACGGGTGTGAGTTGTATGGGTGTGAATGTACGAACACATGTGTGATTTGTACGGACGGGGGTTGAATGCACTTGTACGTGTGATCTGACTGAATTTGAGTGGTTGTTATGTTGTACAACCAACTGGGTGGGTCGTATATATTTGTATGGCAATTAATTATTATTTTGTGGTTGTATTAATCAATCACTGTATTGAATTGATTTACATGAGCAAATGAAGCTCAATAAGTAATACAAAGATATTTACATAAATAGCAACATCAAGTTTCTATTAGGAAATAGAAACAATCAGTTTCTTCTAAGAAACTGCTAAAAAGATAAAAATAGAAACAACGAATAAGAATGAGCATTAAACACTAAATAACTTTATTCTAATACCCTCCCTTAATGCTCAATCTATTTACAACACTGATAGACCCTCTGAATTTTACAAACTTATCAAGACCAAGAGGCTTAGTGAAGATGTTGGCGGGCTGCTCTGTTGTGGGAACATATCGCAACTGAACGAATCCGTCTTCAACAAGCTGGCGAATGTAGTGACAATTGGTTTCTACATGCTTTGTTCGTTCATGAAAGACGAGATTCTTGGCAAGTTTGAGCACTCCCTGATTATCACAGAGCAAGGGAGTAGGACCTGTTTGGAAAGCAGGCATATCCGCAAGCATACGTTGAAGCCAAACTGCCTCACAAGATGCCTTAACTGCTCCCCAATACTCTGCTTCTGTTGAGGAGATAGCCACTGCTTGCTGCTTCTTACTAATCCAGGTGACAACACCAGATCCTAGACTAAACACATACCCAACTGTAGATTTACGGTCATCAACTGAATCGGCCCAGTTAGAATCTATGTAACCGCTGAGTATAACATCGGAACTTCAAGTGTACAAAAGTCCATAATCAGGAGTGCCACACATAACGCAGCACACACTTTGCTGCTATCCAATGATCAGCCTTAGGAGCTGACATGAAGCGGGAAATATAGCTCACTGCAAAACTGATGTCAGGTCTAGTGGCAGTAAGGTAGATGAGGCTGCCCACTAATTGCCTGAATAAAGTTTCATCCACAAGAGGTGAGGATGATTGAGTTGAAAGTTTGAGCCCTGGTTCCATAGGAGTCATGGTCGGTTTGCAATCTTGCATTCTGAATTTGTCCACAAGATTTTTGGCATACTTGGATTGAGAGAGAAAGATGTTGTTCTCAGTCTGCTAGACTTCAACCCCCAAACAATAATGAAGAAGTCTTAAATCTGTCATATCAAAAGTGCTACACAAATCTTGTTTGATCCCATGGATCAAATGCGTTGAGCTGCCAGTAATGATAAGGTCATCCACATAGACAACCACAAACAAAATATCATCACCAGTATGCTTGATATACAGGTTTGCATCAGATGGACTCCCCTGAAAACCATGATCTGTGAGGTACTGATCAATTTTTATGTACCAAGCCCGAGGGGCTTGTTTCAGACCATAGAGTGCTTTGACTAATCTACAGACTTTATGTTCTTGACCGACAACCTTGAACCCTGGAGGCTGCATCATGTAGACTTCTTCCTGTAAGTCACCATTCAGAAAAGCACTCTTTACATCCATCAGATGGACTTTCCAATTGAACTGAGTTGCTAAGGCAAGGACAAGCCGTATGGTACTCATCTTGGCTGTAGGAGCAAAGGTCTCCTCGTAGTCAATGCCTTCCTTCTGTGAGAACCCTCGAGCAACAAGGCGAGCTTTATACTTGTCTAGGGTTCCGTCGGCTTTGTATTTCACTTTATACACCCATTTGCAGCTAATGGGCTTTTTCCTTGTAGGAAGATCAGAGGGTCCAAGTGTGATTCTTCTGAAGACTCTGGAATTCAGCTTCCATAGCCTATTCCCACTCAGGTGTACCCTTAGCCTCTGAATAGGTTTGAGGCTCAAAAATACTGTGCAGGTTAGCCATGAGAGCAAAATTTACTGTAGACTGCTGTTTTCTCTTATGTCTAGAAGTTCTACCTTTAAGGAGCTCATTATCCCGGAGATCACCAATGGTTTTAGCCCACCATTTAGGCTGAAGAGTAGAGGAACCAATATTAAGAGGAGATGGAGAAGGCTCAGGAACAATAGGAGTAGCAAGAGGAGGGTTATTTTCCGGAGGAAGCTCAGGTAGTGCATCATCAAATACTGATGCTGCATCATCCCTCCCATCTCCCTCCCATCAGGTGGACCTACCGGAAGAAAAACACTGTGAGGTTGATCCTCAGAACACTGCTCAAAAGGAGGAGACTGAAAGAATCCTCTGTCTTCATCAAATACTACATCACGACTGAAGCTAAGATGACCAGTGGCTATATCTATCAACCTATAAGCCTTGTTATGATCACTGTACCCTGTCATCATGAGTTTTTGACTTTTGGAATCCAACTTAAAGCGCTTAGCAGCTGGAATCCAAACATATGCAACTGAGCCAAATACTTTGAGGTGACTGATCTTAGGCTTACGGCGAGACCAAACCTCTTCGGGAGTCCTCCCCTTAACAGCTTGAGTAGGTGATTGGTTAAGTAGATAGACTACAATAAATACTGCTTCAGCCCATAATTTATTTGGAACATTCCTATGTTGTACATGGAACGAGCCATTTCAACAATCGTATGGTTGCAACATTCGACAACACTGTTCTGTTGAGGAGTGTAGGGTGTAGTTCACTGACGTTTGATGCCATGAGTATCACAGAAGTTGGAGAAGGTAGAAGAACAAAATTCCCCCCCCGTTATCCGTCCTAAGAGTTATGACATTACAGCCAAACTCTTTTTCAACTAAGGATTTAAACTTCTGAAAGATACTAAATACATCGGATTTATATTTTAGAAAATACACCCACATCTTTCTACTGAAATCATCTACAATAAGCAAATTTTTTTTGCAACCAGTAATAGAAGATGTATGCATAGGACCACAAATATCAGCATGAATTAACTGGAGTACCTTAGATGCGCGCCAAGATTCTCCATCCTTGAATGAAGACCGATGTTGCTTGCCAGCTTGACAGGCGCCGCATACTCCCAACTGCTGAGTCTGAATATTAGGTAACCCTGACACAAGTCCCTCCCGAGAGAGCTGAGAGACATACTGCATGTTTAGATGCCCATATCGCTAATGCCACAGAGTGCTGATGGGAGAAACACGAGCTGCTAGAGCCACTTCTGGAGAATCACCAGTGTCAAGAAGCCTGTATAGACAATGATCCTCTAGGCCAGGAGCAACAGTAAGACTAGTCTCCTGTGTTGATAATGGAGCACTTATGCCCACTGAACACTACATCAAGTTGAGGAGAGTTCCTCATAATCTGGCTGACGGACAACAGATTAATTTCCATACCAGGAACATAGTACACATTCAAGAAGATGAGTGTGCACCCACCCGACTGGATCTGCACTGTACCTTTGCCAACCGCTGTGTACTCTTCACCTCCGTCGAATACCACGGAACCAATAAAGGTGAGAAGTCAATAAACCAGTCACGCCTATGAGAGAAATGGCGTGATGCACCAGAGTCAATGTACCATGCTGAAGATGGGACATGATCTGAAGACCTTTTAGCCATAAAGGCGTAAAAGGCAGATTCTGTCTGCTTGGATTGTTCTGCAACATTCCTTGTTTGATGGGGCCCTCCTTGTTTCTTCTGTTCATAAGCAATCCTCTGTCGGCAATCTTTCTTCATGTGGCCGAATTTGTGATAGTAATTACACTGCACATTTTTCTTCCTAGTAGGATCAAAAAGCTGAGAAGAACCTTTTTGTTGAAAGGACTGAGAGGACTGATATTTGGCAGCAAAAGCATTTTTTGAGGACACTGATGAGGCACCACTACCAAACTGTTGTTTCCAACGATCCTGTTGCATGAGTTTGTTGCATAGCTCCGGAAACCTCAGATCAACATTAGTGGAGGTAATGTTGAGTGTTTCTATGAAATGCTCATAAGATTTTGGTAGACTTTTCAGAGTGATGACTACCATATCTTCTTCCTCCATGGTCCGACCTATGGCTTCAAGCGGATCTCGAATGTCTTTAATCTTGTTAAGATGTTCCTGTAAAGACATATGTTCGTCCATCATGATGGAGAACAACTGATTCTTGAGAAAGAAAGCTCTGCTCTTGTTGGATGTCTCGTGCAATTCCTTTAGATGTTGCCAAATTTCAGCAGATGTTTTGCTGGAAGGAATTTGCGGTAATTGATCATCAGTCACAGAAAGTTTGAGAAGCATAACAACCTCTCGATTTCGATCATCAAACTTATCTTGATCGGTACCAGCTGTACCAGGACGAAGCTCTTTGTTCAGAACGAGCTGGTCAAGACGCCTATATTAAAAAATGGTCAACATTCTCTGTTTCCAGATGTTATAATTGGTGCCATTAAAGCGCTGATTGCCTTCCAACATCAGATTGGTTAGCGAGGCCATCTGCACCTTTCCCAAGACACGGAAAACAACAAAGGAGTCTGGCACAAATTTCTAGGCAGATGCCGACTTATCCGAAGAAAATCTGACAGGTGCTGTTGCAATATGAAATAAAACCAGAAGTCGTAATTTTTATGGACAGATGATACCTGTATCATGCCAAACAGGAAAAAAAATCCACGGCTCCGTACGTGCGACCCCTCCTTGGTTCGCTCAATGGTTGCTTTCTTCAACCTCTGCCATGCAATACCAATTGCTCGCCTCCAAATGTATGCACAAATTTTTCAGGGAATATCGTGTGACTGATTGCATTATAGATGACAGACGGTTACGGTGAAGAAGAACATCACTGTGTTCTCACTCAACCGATTTTCACGGCGTGTTGTCAATGAGACCTCTAGCTGCAGTCAAATGTTGGAAATATTGGACAACCAGCTTTGAGAAGGGACAAAGCCAAGCAAAATTTGAAGCAGGAACACAAATATTTGAGGCAAAGCATGTCTTCTTTCGGAAGCCAATTTTTCGACCAATAGAATGTGCTAAAGAAACGACAACCAGAGAACTTCTGAACCGAACAAAACAATATGATTCAAATTTTCCGATCCGACCTTCCTTGGAGCTCTAGTGAAGAAAGCAACATCCGTCGGCTCGTAAACTACGCTGGATCGACGATCGATACCGTGTTCTGAAAACGTTGTGTAAGCTGAGGCAAATGGAAACATGCGACTAGCGGCTCTGCAACAGACTGGGTTTTTTTTCACAGTGCGGGTTCCTCCAACTCAGCTAACTAAAATAGAATCAGTCCGTAGAGAGGTGACAACTTGGGCAAGATCGACAATGCCGAGCTTGGAACAGAGAGCAGTCGAGCCCACCAATTTCCCCGATGCCGAAGAAAGAAACAAATATTGTCGAGTTGTCAGAGAGAGAAAGGCTGAAAGCCGGGGGTTGAAGTAGCCGAACGTCGGAAGATACAAAGCAGTTGGCGTCTATATCCTGCCCGAAAGTCTGTGACAAGATTTGATCCGGCTGTGGCATGAACAACTGAGCGAGAAACAAAACAAAACCCTCTTGTGGTGTTTTGTCAAGGCCTGTTGAACTCTAGCAGAAAACAAATACGACGCCCCCAAAAAAAATTCAGATTTCTAGAGAGCAATTTCGAAATGAAGCCCGGAATTTTTCAAATAATGGAAAATTATTTCGAAAAATACCTAAAAGCTTTGATACCTCAATCAATGAATGTATTGAATTGATTTACATGAACAAATGAAGCTCAAATAAGTAATACAGAGATATTTACAGAAATAGAAACATCAAGTTTCTATTAGGAAATAGAAACAACTAGTTTCTTCTAAGAAACTGCTAAAAAGATAAAAATAGAAACAACTAATAAGAATGAGCATTAAACACTAAATAGCATTATTCTAATATGTATTCATATATATAATTATATATTCAAACAACATATTCGTATGCTAGCTCAGCGAGGTCAACAACCTAAGTATTCACTGGTATAGTCGCTTTATATTCAATTCCCGCACCTATACAACCATACCATCTTATGCTCCACTGATCATATCTACCAATACACTGCTCTACCATACAACCACAAATTATAAATTTAAATAATTTTGCATAAAATTTTGTAGCTGAAATTTTCTTTTCCTTCTTTTCCTTTTTTGTTCTTCTCATAATACTCTTGACAATATATTTCGTAGCAAAATATTTCAACTTGAGTGGAAATTTTAGACTTCAAATGTCCAAGGGTCAATTTATGGTCAAAAGTTTTGAATAAGTTAGAGAAACTCGAAACTTTATGTGACTAGAAAAGTCTGTAGTTGTATTGCTAAGGGCAACAATTTTTTTTTTTTTGTGACCAGTGGTTTAGTGGCGAAAGGCTGGGATCAAACATGACTCTGTACCAAATGTGACGAATAGAGTTCGTTCACATATGAATATTGAGAATATCTAGAATATGAGAATATCCATCATAGGATAAATAATATTTCTATATAAATGTGTGAATACAAAAGTGATATGATTGAATGCGACAAGGGCCCCGTATATGCCATTTCTTAAGAAGTCATATCTGGGACATGCCCTTTAATAATTAATTATACTTGTTAATCATTATTTATCATTATTATTTATATAATTTTATACATAGTTATGTTCATAACATCCTGTTTTATCAACACAATATTGTTATTCTTTGATGTAATTTCTTTTGTAATAATTTTTTCTTGATTTATGGTTATGTTTTTAAAATTTGCAAGGGATTAGTTTTTGTTTTGTTAATCACCGTAACTTTTGAAATTGTCAATGACGAAGGGCCAATTTTTGGTCAAAGATCTAAGGAGAAACTCTGATAAATTTGGTAAATGTGTGGCTAAGAGTCAGATTAGATAAGGCGTGGAAAAATTGTGGCCAACATTTGGAATCAAAATATGAGTCTGATACCAAATTAAATGAACAAATTTCATTTACTGAGGAATATCCAACATAAGAAGGATAATAAATTGAAATTCATTGAGAATTGGTAATATATATTTAATAATAAACAAGATAGATGATAGATTATGTTATACAATATCATGTGATGGCATAATTATATGCATTGACTAGTTGCATCAAGAGGCGCTCTACAACCCAGTTTGGGGGCGATGTTGTAATGGTGTAAATGTTTTTATGTCAGCTCAATTAAAAAATAGTAAAAGGTTAAAAGTAATATAGAGCCCAATATGGGTGAGATGTTGTTGTGTCCATAAATGAGTGTAAACATTTAAATGTTGGGTCAATTAATAATAAAAAAATTAAAAGTAATAAAAATAATAAAATTCAATTTGTTTTATTGTAATTTTGTTTTTATTAATAAAAATTATGAACGTTTTTTTAGAAAATCATAATATACGTGTCACCTTCAAATATATAACACATAAATAATAGCTATAAATTAAGACCCATTTTACCATATAAATAAAAATAATGATTCTGAAATCATATTTAAATTTAATTAATAAGCACATAAAACTTAATACTTACAATATGAATAAACTTATAATATAACAAGATTATTAACCATGACTATTCACCCCCACTTTCATATGGATATTATAAAGTTGTAAGTAGGCTTTGTTATAATACCATGGCTTATCAATACCACATGCCCAAAAACCATAACTCATTATATAATCAAAATATTTTATAAATTTCTTATTATTTAATTTTAAACATTTTTTAATTAAATCTAAAAGCAGTTTTTTGTTTTAATATTTTTTGTTCTTTTTTTTTTTTCCATGGAAAAGTATTGTAATTTCGTTGCAACTTAGAAAGGAATACAATTATATTTTGCAGATGCTAGAAGCATTTAGTATGACCAAGGCTGTAGTCTTGTGAGAGCAGATTAACAACTTCTCGGTTCTAGAACAAAAATAAAATAAAAATAAAAACAAAAGAGAAATTAAGTGTTATAATAGTCACTTATCTTTCTTTCCTTTCTTTCTTTGGACCTTATGCCATCCCCCTGAAGGTGGATCAACAGGTACAACTGCCAACTCAGTCACATACACCAGAGAGGGGTGTTTTTCAACAAAATTTGAACTTTCCAAAGCATGGACCCTCTTTGAAACCACCAACCCATCCTCTTTGTGTGCCACAACTCCCGAATGATTAGATTCTAGGATCATTTATGTTTCTATAACATTCTGCATGGGGTGTGATTCATAAGGATTTCAAGTGCTCATATCATCATGTTTTGGAGGATCCTCCTTGATTTCCTCCTCCTCATCCAACGAAGAAATGAGGGATCAAAAGGCCAACGTTTTGTTTTATGGACCTGCGCCTTTTCTTTTTTGGGGGCTTTTTAGCTTGTGGACAAGAATCCTATAAGTGTCCTGTTTGGAAACATGTATGGCATATGATTATCGTGTTTTCATAATCCAAGGTTTGGATCCATTGATAGGATCTATGTTTCAATAATATACGGTTAAGTAGACCTTTGCTTAGGTCTATTTCCACATAGATATGAGAAAGGTAAATAAACCTTTCTTTTCTCTTTCAACATCCATTTTTTTGAAAGTGCCAAAGGTATTGCCAATATCATCTAATATTATGTGATGCCAAAAAGGAAGATGAAAATTTGACAGCCTTACCTACATTGGCATCTTTGTTACTACTATTGTTGAAGAAACAACTTCGGAAACTAAGGAATGATGAAGTGCCTTGCGCTTCCCCAAAATCAAGGCCTTTCCTTCAAGACTTTCTCTAAATCTTTCTGGGAGTCAAAATTTACAATAAAAAAGCCTTTTGAACAAATATAAGTGTCATAGTTTTTGGTCCAGGCTGTAAAAACTCACCAATACTGTGCTTTAGATCTTGGGAAAAATCCATTAAATCTGCAAATGACAACCCTTAACTAGAGAGCAGAGGAGATGATTTACTTCTTTATTTTTAACATCTAGTGCTGGCATTTGATCCAATTTTTCAACAATATATGGTCCTAGAAGGGATGAAGCTTGATCCATTGAAATGGGC
>APFE031465429.1:14394-81552 GCA_000404065.3 Pinus taeda | reverse complement strand
TGAAGATCCATTTTGTCCCTATGACATTCTTATCTTTTGGTCTAGGAACCAACTCCCGAGTGTTGTTCTTTTCAATCTTCTCAAGTTCTTCATCCATTGCCTTGACCCAGCATTCATCTTGGCAAGCTTCTCTTACATTTTATGGTTCAGTGGAGGAGAGTAATGCCAAATAGCTTGAAGCTTTTGCACTTGTTCTTCTTGTTTGTATGCCAGCCTCCTTTTGCCCCAAAATTTGTGATTCTGGGTGATTCTTTTGAACATACCTATAAGGAGTCTTTTCTTCTATCCTTATCTGTTCCTCTGGCTCCTCATGGGTTTCTTCTTCATGGGTCTCTTCTTCATCATCAGTATGATTTGGAGAATAGTCCCCTTCGATATCATCATGATTTACTTGCCTAGGGATGTATCCTTTTTCATCAACCACTACATTAATGCTATCAACAATTCTTCCAAGTATTTTATTATAACACTTATATGCTTTGTTGTAGGGAGAATAACCAAGAAGAATGCCTTCATCTGCTTTAGGTTCAAGTTTGCCAAGTTGTTCATCAGTATTCTTAATATAGCATTTTCTCCCAAATATTTTGAAATGCTTTACCGAAGGAGTCTTACCATACCAGAGCTCATGCGGAGTTTGAGTGCTGTTCACTCGAACATTGTTTTTGTTGAGAATAACAACCGCAGCATATGCAGCCTCACCCCAAAAGGTTGTGGGAGTTCAAGATTCATCAAGCATAGCTTGAGCCATTTGTTGGACTGTTCTGTTCATCCTTTCCACTAATCCATTTTGCTGAGGAGTCCTAGCTGTGGAGAATTCCCTTCTTATTCCATGTTCTTCACAGAAATCGAAAAATTCATTTGAGGTAAACTCCCCACCTCTATCTGACTTGAGGCACTTGATTTTGTAATTTGATTCATTCTCAACCAAGGCCTTGAAGGATTTGAATTTTTCAAATGCTTCGTCCTTGTGCTTCATAAGTCTTAACCAAACCATCCTAGAGAAATCGACAATGAATAGTATAAGGTATTCTTCTCCTCGAGGTGACCTTGTCCTGAATGGACCACATACATCTGTGTGAACTAGCTCAAGAGGCCTGCTGGCTGATCCTTCCTTCTCAGGGAAGTTAGTTCTGGTTTGCTTCCCAAACTGACATGATTTGCATATGGTGTTGTCTTGATTTTTGATGTCTGGAAGACCACGAACTGCTTGGTATTTGCATGCTTTCTTTATTTGTGAAAAGCTTAGATGCCCCAACCTCCGGTGCCATAACCAGTGTTCATCATTCTTGCTCAAATAACATTGTTGTTCTCCTTCTTCAAATATGTATAGATTATTTGGAGTTCTTTTTCCTTTGATAACAGTTTCTCCTGTATCAAGATCACGAACACTACACCCATCTGATCGAAATATCACCTCGGTTCCATTATCACACATCTGACTGACACTCAATAGATTATGCTTCAAGCCATCAACATATAAAATGTTTCCACTTTGACCTTTTCTTTCAACTGAGCAATGCCTTTTCCTTTTATGGCTGCAGGGGTATCATTTCCAAAAGAAACTTTCTTTCCCTTTTTTAAAGCAGTATATGATTCAAGTTTTTCTTTATCGCCTGTCATATGCTTCGAACATCCGCTGTCGATGTACCATTGATTTTCCTGTCCTTCTGCATATAAAGCTATCCCACATCTTTCTGGTTGTGGTTCCTTCATTCTCCATGTTTTGGCACTTGAGGTTTGTTCCTTCTGAGTTGTCTTCCAAAATCTGCTCCTGCATTCAGAATCTTCATGACCAAAATTATGACAAATAGAACATTCAATTTCACTTTCAAGGGCAGAAAAGTGGTTATAGGTCCTCTTCGTGATTGGAGGCATACTTCTTTGTTTTTGAGCTTCTCTAGTCATGATTGTCTTATAGGCAACACATTGAGTTGCTTTGTGACCAAAGATATGGCAGGAAAAACATTGGCCATTGAAGAAATTTTTGCGACAATCATCCAACCGATTGTAGTTTCTACTAACATCCATTCTTGAAGAAAATTGGGAAGATTTACCTGTGGCTGGTTGTAGCTTCTGTTTGTCCTTAAGGTAGCATGCCCCTAATTTTCTTGATAGTCTTTGTTCGTTCTTGCGGAAGACTGTCCCTGATTTACCTGATGATTTCTATTAGGTCTTTGCTCACTCCTTTTTGCTGCATCAAGATAACTTTTGGAGGTGGAAGCTTGAGATGTTTCACCATTATACCCCAGATCTGTCTTGATTAGAGAGGAACGCTGCACATTGATAATCTCATCCAAAGTTTCAGATCCTTTAACAAATTTAAGGTTAAGGGCCTTTGTTTTCTCAATTTCGTTTCTAAGGCCAACAATTTCACATTCTAACTTCTCAAGAGATTTTTCCTTTTCATCAGGTTGAAATTGCAGAGTATCAATGATCATATTCTTTTCTTCTAAACATGTTTTGAGTCTAGAAATCTCTTCATAAAATCCATCCACATCTATAGCATCCATGTAATCATCATCTTCAAAGGCGATTAAGAGTTTATAGTGATTACCTCGTTCATCTTCATCCCTATTTGATAGTCCATCACTATCTTCATGAGTGTAATAGCTTTTCTTATTTGCATTATGTTTCTTGTTCCATCTAACAGGTTCCTTCCCCTTGTCAATCTTATCCTTATAAGGACATTTGGCAGCATAGTGACCTACTCTTCCACAAGAAAAACATTTGAAAGGTAACTTACCTCTGAATCTTCCAGTACCCCATTGAAGATTTCTGACAAAATTTGATTCTTCTTCTTCTTCTGACACATGTCCTGACTCATAGTACTCTCCTTTGCTTGAAGCCTTGAAGGCAACTACTCTCTTGCCTGATGGACCTCCTTTCCTCATTTCATAAGCAATTAGAATTCCATGCAGCTGTGACATTTTAAGGTTTTGTAGATTCTCCTTTTCTTCTATAGCAGAAACTTTAGATTCAAATCTAGATGACAAAGATCTTAGAACTTTTTCAACCACAATAGCCTATTTTATTTCTTCACCCAAAATTTTCATACAATTAACAATCTCATGAAAATAATTAGCCACACTTTCATCATTATACATCTTGAGATTTTCATACTAAATCCTGAGGGTTTGAAGTTTTGCTCGTTTTACTTGATCATCTCCTTCATAGCTTAGAACAATCTTGTCCCATATCTCTTTTGCGGATTTAAACTACATTACCTTGACAAATTCTAATTGAGATAGGCATCCTAATAGAGTATTGACTGCCTTTGCATTTGTTTCATATTTCTTCTTCTCAGCCATACCTGTAGGAGTTGCTGATGGAAAAGTATACCCTGTATCTATGATATCCCAGACTTTTGTACCAAGAGATTGAAGATAGGCAGTAATTCTTACCTTCCAATATACGAAGTTTGTCCCATCAAAAATCGGTGGCCTGATTGATGCTTCCCTCTCATAGTTGCTCATGATGATAGATCTTCCTTCAAGCGATCAAGCTTCTCCTGAAGGACCTGCTCTGATACCAATTGTTGGAAATAATACTGAGAGGGGGGTGAATCAGTATTATCAAATTCTTTTCAATATACCTTACAGATTTATACTTTAAATCATTCTTCAGATATTGATCATTAGTTTGTATGTCAGTACTATATAACAATGAGCAAGAACAAGAAAGATAGATAATCACACCAAGAAACACCAGATATAAGGTGGAAACCCAACGTGGGTGAAAACCACCTGCTGCAATATGTCTCTATCTTCTTTCAATTAGAAACTTCTTTTACAATGATTTTGTACTGGTGCAGTCCTTTACCAGTATGCAGGCTGCAACCTGCAGAGAGCTACAACACTCTCTCGTTTTCCAGTCTCTCCTCAAAGGGAGCTACAACCCCCTTTGCTCTTTTTACTTCTTTAAGGACCACGTTTCATGAATTTTCAAACTGGATCCATCAAATAATCAATAAGTACATATGAATCAACCAAACTCCTTATACAATCAACCAATGAGTGACCCAATTTCTCAGAATGCTGTAAACAAAAAGGCAATACCAGAAAACTAAACCCAGAATTCTGCAGCAAATAGATAAAAGGAAGCCAACAAATACTTCAAAGAAAAGTCCGCAACTTGACCAATATAAACCTGTGGATATCCGTAGCTCTTCTGTGTCTAAACTGTGCAGATCCGCACCTGATCTTTCTTGTGCTCTGCGTACTTTTGCTCAGATCCGCACCTGTACTGTCTGTTTGACAGTGCACCTCCGCACTATGTCTTCTTCTGTGCTGCGTACCTCGCACTACACTTTCTACTTCTCTGCGCACCCCACGACTACACCTTCTTCTTTGCTACATACCTCGAATTGCGCCTTCTTCTGCGCTACGTACCCCCGCACTGCGCTTTCTCCTGTGCTACGTACCCTCGCACTTACGCCATGGATCGCCTGCAAACTTTTGATTAGGGCCAAATTAACAGTCCTCCAATGTGGCACAGTCAGTCAGATCCACAGATCTGTTCATGCGCCTGAGATATCACGACCTAACAATAGATTCGCCTTAAGTTTTCTCCTTGATTTAGATCTAGCTTTTTAAAAACCAATCACCCAAAATTTCAGATCTTAAGATATTCAAATTTCACAAGTATCTAGCCAAGTGATCTCCTTTCCTTTTTATAGGCAAGCCTTTCACAATACCACAGTCGAAAACCATAATAGCACAATACCATGAACCCAATACCATAGGATCAAATATGTCGGGCTAAATACCATGAACCATTCATAAAGATTCTCACGTGTACGCGCTTTTCTGCATTGGAGTGAGTGAAACTGGGGTCCACACCTTCTAAACAGAGCACCTGCATGTATGTCAGCACTTCTTGGTCGGAGTACCTGGGGGTCTGCAAATTCTCTTAGGATCACCTGTGGGTATCTCATTTTCCATGATTTTGAGTGCCTGAACTGAGATCTACCACATGAGTGAGTTGCCATCAAGTACAACACCTATACCATAGAGCCAAACCAGAATCATAATGCCAACATAATGGAAATAATATCTCTAAAAACACTCATATTCATTTTTATCACCGATTTGGACAAAATGCTTGAATATCATATTTTTTGGCTTGTGGGCTTGATGAAATTTCTGAAAATACAGTCGGGACAGTCATGCTTTGAGGGGCCAAAAGGAAATATTTTTAAAATCTGTTTCTATCCTAAGTATCCCTTGATTTTTACTTTCTAACCCAATTTGAATCACTCAATTTTGATTTGAAAAGAAAAAGTTATAACCAAAAAATTGACTGGGTGTTTAGTAGGCAAGTCAGCAACAGTGTTGGGACAGTCCATTTTTTGAGGCTTAAATGACTATATTTTGAAAATATGTTTTTAAAGTATATTCCCCTATGAATCTAGTTTACAAGGCAATTTGAATCACTCATTTTTGATATCGTATGAGAAAGTTATGACCAGAATACTGACTATTTATCGTAAATCAGCACTCTTACAACTCTGTTTTCCCGGCTGTTCGTTAGAGTATTTGAGCCATAAATTCTTTTTGTTTTCAAAACATGCTTCTATTTGAGATAAAAAAATAAATCTACTTTCATTTCCAATTTGAATCATTCAAATATGTCATTAAACGAAAAAGCTATGCTTCAAATATCCATTGTTGCTCTAAGTGGGGAAATCAAACATGACTTTTTTATGCAAGTTGTTCTAAGTAAAATTGACATATCATATCATGGAATTTTAAAAACCTTTTCCTATTGGTAATATAAATTTCAACTATCTATCATTTGGCTTTTGAATCACTTGAATCAAACCAAAAACAAAGGAGTTGAAATTAAAACACTGCTGGTTAGTATGGTCGACCACTACTCTCCTGCAGGTGACAAATAAATTTTACTTTGTTATTTGTTTCCATGGATTTGTTTTACAGAGTAATTAGTTGTTAGTTTTTGCATAATTCTTGGATTAGGGGAGCCTGATTACCTCTCTTTCTCCATGATTTAATGTTTTATTACAGGTAGACATTTGTTTTTTGCAGGTCTTAGGAGAATAAAGAAGGTCAATTTATGAACGAGCGATTCTTGAAAGAAATTTTAATGAAACAAGGGCATTTCATCCAATTCATTACCTAACGGATTCATAATAGAAGAAATGAAGAATTGATTTCTATTTGAAGATTCATGTCACTGTTGCCAAGACATTTTTCCAAGAGATCATTTTTTTTCCATTGACAGATTGATATTCCCTTAGGAAATAATATCATAGTTGTTGTAACTTAATTCATTTATTTATATACTATTTTTAAATAAAGTGTTGTTTCTTTTCTGTTTTTTCTTATGTTTTTGTGTTTTAGGTGTTACTTCCTTCAAATTGTAGTCTCCGCTCCATTGACGATTGAACAATAAGGACCTCAACATACAAGTCTCAATTGCAGAAGGAAATCCTTCGGCCGCTTCATTTCTATAAAAAGTTATTTCTTTCATTTTCTATAAATACAATTGATTTTATCTATTTTTTGTTTGTTTGTAGCTGCAAATATGATTGCTTATCTATGTTTTTTTCTCTCCCTATTTTCTTTTGCTGTTCCCTCCAGGGAACAACACTTTTTCATGTGTAGATTTGTTGTTCCCTAAAGGGAATAACTATTGTTCCCTATAGGGAACACCACTTTTCGTGTGTATTTTTTTATTGTTCCCTATAGGGAACAACTATTGTTCCCTATAGGGAACAACATTTTTGGCATGCATTTTTTGTTGTTTCGTACAAGGAACCACTGTTGTTACCTATAGGGAATAGCACTTTTTCGTATGCACTTTTTTGTTATTCCCCACAGGGAAAGACACTTTTTCGCGTGCATTTTTTTTTTGTTCCCTACAGGGAAAAACTATTGTTCCCTACAGAGAATATTACTTTTTCATGTGCATCACTTTTTCATGTGAAATTTTTTGTTGTTCCCTACAGGGAACAACTACTGTTCCCTATAGGGAACATCACTTTTTCGTATGCATTTTTTTGCTATTCCCTATAGGGAACAACACTTTTTCAAATGCATTTTTTTTTGTTCTCTACAAAGAATAGTTGTTGTTCCCTATAGGGAACAACACTTTTTCATGTGCACTTTTTGTTGTTCCCTATAGGGAACAACACTTTTTCGCGTGCATTTTTTTTATGTTCCCTACAAGGAACAACTGTTGTTCCCTATAGGGAACAACTCGTGTGCATTTTTTTGCTATTCCCTATAGGGAACAACACTTTTTCGTGTGTATTTTTTTGTTGTTCCCTAAAGGGAACATCACTTTTTCGCGTGCATTTTTTTGTTGTTCCCTACAGGGAACATCACTTTTTCATGTGCATTTTTTTACTTTTCCCTATAAGAAACAACACTTTATCGTGTTCATTTTTTTTCTATTCCCTATAGGGAACATCACTTTTTCGCGTGCATTTTTTGTTGTTCCTTACAGGGAACAACACTTTTCATGTGAATTTTCTTTGTTGTTCCCTATAGGGAACAACACTTTTTTGTATGCATTTTTTGTTTTTCCCTATAGGGAACAACACTTTTTGGCATTCAGTTCCTTTGCTGTTCCCTACAAGGAACAACAATTTTTTGAGTATTTAGCACTTTTTTGAGTGTTTTTTCTATTCCTTCAATGGAACAACACTTTGGGAGTATTTTCGAGAACAACCCTTCCTTCCTCTTGGGGGGTTATTCCTAGTTCATCTCAACCACATTTTACTGATTCCTTTTCATGCCATGAAGTACACTACTTTTATGAGGACAAGAATTATGGATTTTATTGAAGCGAGTTAATATCATTCACGTTATGATCTTTAACAGGACAACTTCCTGATGATAGATTCTTTTCAAAAGGGACACAATTATTTATATACTACTTTACTACATTGTTTTCTGTTGTACATGATACTGATTGATCATCTTAATACCATGCTAGTTTCACCCTTGCTGGTTAAAATCTTCTCTGTCTATAATAAATGAGATTATGGGTATATTTTTTTCTATTGACATGATTCAACTTCTTCCACCATCCCTACTCTTAAGGAGTACTGAGCCTCCCTCTATTTAACATAAAAATGTGTAATAACAACAAAATATTGCCTACAAATAGAGGATAGGGGGTCTCATTAAAAAGCCAGACTACCATGTTCATAAGGATATAGCGAAGTGACATTCCCACTATGGCCACCACACTAGGGTTATGATCCATTAGATAGCCAAAATATCCTTGGAATAGGAGGTCTCATCACAGGCCGGTCTGATCACTTTTGCTACATCCCAGTGAATGACAATGTGGTTATTTGGCTACCACACCAATACACCGATCTCTTCTATAGAACAGAAATGGAACTCTCCATTTATAAATTGAAAATCCTGGCTCGTACGGGTTAGAAAGCAACCATATCAAGGCTATGGACGCCTGCTGGCAGCAGAGGCTCTACTTATGGTATCAAAGTTATATCTTATCGTCAATTATTACTATAATACCGTTTTCTTATTCTCTCTTTTTATCATAGAAGTTATTTCCTTAATTTTTCCCCGTTTTGAACCTTTACACATAAGAAATTGTTTTCTAATCAATCGCATCATTTTTAGCCAGAATACCATCAGCAAAACATCTTTTTGACATATTTCTATCCTTTTTCTTTTTCGCATAACTTATCATCAATCCAGAGTGTCCTATCTCTTATTCATAACTATGTTTACACACTCTAATCTCGTTATAACCATACCTCTTGCCATCCTATCATTGATATGTGTATTCTACTTCATTTACTATCATATTGTTCATTCCCTTGCCTTGCCGTCAGCACAACACCTTTCACATCTTTTATGCTCATGGAATCCCTTTATCCAATTGGAGGGGGGAATGTATGCATGATGGGATAGCATGCGTAATAATTACTGAACTCTACCATAAATTGAGGATTTGACAAAATATTAGTATTTCATTTATACAAAAGTTTTTTTGTGATTGGTATTTTTGCATATGGTTTATCTATTGCTGTTCAAAACTAAAACTATGGATTCAAGAAATTTTCATGCAAAACAATGATATGTTTACAGGAGAACAACAAGTATGGGGGAAAACTCTATTCGCAACAAGACCACACTATTGCAACTAACAGAAGAGGCTCGAGAAACTCGTGAACACGAACAATTGTTCAGACATGATGTGCTTCCCTGGATTCCACCTTTTGCATCACTTTCAGTATTCACTCAACCTACATCAGCTTCAACAAATGTCAGTCCATATATGTCATTCCACATTTTTCTTCTTGGAGGTAAAATAGCATAATTTTATGATTTATTACGAATTTAGGAGAATTTTATGAAAATCCATTGAGCATTATTTACCATCATTCATTCCATGTCTTTACCACTTCCCATTTTTCAAATACATAGATTCTTTCAGATTGGGGGAGTGTTCCTTTCATTTATTTATTTATTATGACCATAACATTCATAGTCTTTATCATCCATTGATCTTTTTATTCATTCTGAACACCTCCCTTATTCCATGTTGTTTTACACCAAGCATAGATTTTGACAGATGGTAGCGACCACCTCAATTTGTTTTCTAGCATCACATGAGGGCATGCTAAATCTCTAGTTTGGGGGAGTAATCGCTACACATGATGAATTTTTCTACTTTCTTTCTCATTGAAGGCATACAATTTCGTTTTTATATGGTGCAGAAATTGACTGTCATATATCTTTAAAACTATGAACTGAGTTCTTGTTATTTTTGGATAACAAAGAGGTATCATTAAAGTACACAAACCCAGAAAATTTCAAGTTAAATTATTTTGTCAAATTTCATATATCATGCACTGTCACCTACATCCATTTTTCTTATATCCCATGATCCCTGCATCAAAGCAATCTGATTTTTGGATCATAGAAGCATTAATATAGTAGAAAACTACTTGCAAAATTTCAACAAAATCTGGTTTGTAGTTTTTGAGAAAATGGTTAATGGAGTTTGCTGTTACCCATATTATATTTTGTTGTAACTTCATATACACATAGTTGAATGTCAGTGTAAAAATTGTTACACCTTCATCAACATAGCTAAAATTGAATATTCATTATTTGAGGAAGAATTCATTTGTTCCATCCATTCATGAGTTGCGATGAACAATTTTTGTATTATTGCTTGGTTAATACAGAGTCTTTGGGTTGCATGAGGACATGCAATATATTTAGTTTGGAGGTATGTTAGGCCACTAGTTTTTCATTATTATTATCACTCTTTAATGCCTATTTCACCCATTTCTACCATTCTTTTTCATGTCATTTAGCATACTTTATCATATAATTCCATTTTATAATTATTTATGCTCTTATGGACAAATATTATTTCTTCTCGTTTATTTTTAATAAATTGATGATTATTATGCATGATTTTACCAATGATGGTTTATTAATAATCTTTTTGTAACATCAATCACCATTTTAGCCTCCAAGATATTTTCCATATTGCAGATTTGATCTCCAACTCATCATTAAATGTGCAAACTCAGAAATTCGCTGGAATAAGAAGTGATAGTTTTGTATTGGATGTTTTGGGCAAATGGAGAAGAATCTGGAAAATCTGAAACATGGGTTTTGTTAGGAACAGACCAAATTATTTTCGCATTAAAAAAATTTCCCAAATTCGGTCCGTATTATGAGAAATAGAAGGTTCTATGAAGACATTTTTCTTAGATTCACTGTTGTGGCCAGTTTCCAAATCATCCCAGTTGCAATACCAAATTTGACCTATTCCTGTTGAATACTGATGGAAAGATATTTCAGATATGATCTTGCTGATCAATTTGTTGTAAAAAATCCAATTTTGTAATGGGAATCATATTGTAATCATCTCGGTTGTAACTTCTCTTTTCTCTCTGTGTATTTAAACCAGAACAGAGATCAAAGAGGGGGAGAGATTATTATAGGGATTATTATAGATAAGATAGGATAGAATAGGAGGAAAGGGGATGGATATCTTTTATTTCAAATTGTAAATTTAATTTATAGACTCGTGCTATCAAGAGAACATGATCATATTGTAATGTTACTCAAGTTCAATGATTAATATATAATTTGAGGTTGATGTTCATTCGCCTTATCTGAAGTAGCTCAGCAGGATTCGTTGGAGGTTAAGGGGGCCTGACCTCTGGTGGATTAAGTTTCTTCTCTGTATTATATCTTTCTGATTTCCGCAAGATTGATTAATTTGTTAATTTTCACATCTTATGTGCTTTTTACTATTTTCTTGTATTGAAGGAATATCTTTGCTTTATATGATTTACAACATTGTCGTTTGATTCAGTTTACATTCATTGCAGATTAAGTTACTTAGATAATTATTCGGATTGATTTAATCAACTGTAAAGAGTTTGGTTATTTCTATTGAACTCTCAGATTGACATCATTTCCATCTGGATTGCTTTGTAGAGATTTAGCATGATTTAGATTGAATGAGCTAGGAAGATATGAGTTATTGCTACTGTGCTCTCGGCTGATGCTATTGTTACTTGAGTTGCTTGTGTAAGATTTGATTTCAGTAGAGGATTGAGTTTTGAAGCTTAGATGTCATATTTACTTTAATAATTACAATTTGAGTTTATTAGATGCATCCGTTTACTCTTGTATCAAAGATCTATACTACATTTTAAGAACCATTACTCTCTAGATTTATAGCTTACACATATTGTGTACACTCTTGAAACAAAAAGACTTACCCAGGTTGATAATTAATGTGAGGAAATTAGGAGTTTTAAATGACACCTTTTAGCACCCAACGACATAATACTACTAACTATTCACCATACCACCTTGTTTTCGGTAAGGAACCCATTTTTCCTATTGAATTTGAGATTAAGACTCTCAAGACTACAAGAGAACTTGGACTATATTTCATAGGAGCACACAAACAACGTTTAGAACAACTTAATGAACTAGAAAAGATGTGCTTATTGTCCTTGCAATGTAAAATTGTTATTCAACAGCAAAGGGACAAATGGCATGATCGCCTTCTTAAAAAGAAAACTTTTCAAAAAGATGATTGGGCATTGTTGTAGGATTCCAGGTTTCAATATTTTCCAAGGAAACTTCATACGAGGTGGTTAGGACCCGATGAGATCACTGAAGTCTATGACAATGATATAGTGACGCTGAATACTATTGATGGTTCTAGCATCTCTTTTCTTGCTAATGGACATCAACTCCGCCTATATCATCAACATCTTACACGACAAACTTTTCGCCATCAGATAAATAATGATTCCAATTTGCAAATTATAGCTTATTGGGGAGGTAATCTTGTAGCTACATCTAGCTGATATTTTTTCAAAACTCCTTTAATTTTGTACATAATGTTTATATTTTCATGAAATTTATGTTTTGTATATATATATAACAATAATAATAAAAATAATAATAATAATGAAATAAGGGGAAAGGGTTCTTATTCCTTTTATCATAGTTGTTGTTCTTTTGGTCATGGTTGTTGCTCCCTCAATGTTGTTTCCTTATTTTTAGTCATTGTTACCTTTCATAACAACTTGGTGTTCCCTTTTTGGATTGTATTCCACAGGAGCACAGAAACAACGTTTACAACAACTTAATGAACTGGACAAGATGCGCCTATTGGCCTTTCAATGTACAACTATTATTCAACAACAAAGGGACAAATGGCATGATTGCCTTGTTAAATAAAAATCTTTTCAAAAAGAAAATTGGGAATTGTTGTATGATTCCAAGTTTCATTATTTTCTAGGAAAACTTCATACGAGATGATTAGGACCCGATGCGATTATTGAAGTCTATGACAATGATACAATGACCTTGAATACTATTGATTGTTATAGCATTTCCTTTCTTGCTAATGGACAACAAATACGCCTACATCATCAATCTCTTACACGATATTGTAAATACATAAAATTTTCATAATGTATATCTTCAATTACCATCCAGAAGAGTTTCTTTTTATTCCTTATAATCATGTGATCTCCTTAACAAATAAAATTTTGGGAAGAAAATAGAAAACTAAAAGGGTAATTATTACAATACTTTTTATTCCATCCCTAACTCTTAAAGAGTTGATGAGCCACTCCATTCACTAATATCTTATCTTAACGAAATGAGAAAACTACTAATAAATCAAATTAAAAGAAAAAAAGTGTAGCAAAAGGATTGGAGGTCTCATTACGAGTTGATCTGCCATGATCATAGGACTTAATAAGGCAACATTACCATTTTTGTCACTAAGCTAGGGTAATGGCCTTTGACATTTGAATTGAAGGACAAGAGGTCTCATCATGATCTGGCATGTTTGTCTCATTAAGATCTAGTGAATTCCATTGTTATTAGCTGGTCAACACGGCAAAACAATGGCCTTTTGGAAATAATCGGCAAAAATTAAGTTATGAATCTTTTTTAGTATAATTCGATGCTCACATATCAATGGGTTAAAAGGAAACCCTGTCAAGGCTATGGATTCCTATTGGAAGAAAAGTTCATGCCTGTGTTATTGGAGTATATTTTAAATCACCTTATAAACAATTTGTTATTTTTTCTTCCCTTGCCAATAATAAAGGAGGATCACCAGACCATTAGGGAAATTTATTACATTAGGAAGGTGGTAATGTCAAGTATGTGTGAACAATAATTTATTCTAATATATCAAGAATGCAATTCTAAAAATTTACCAAGTCTATATTTCACTTCTTTCTCTCCGATGATAATATTTTGGTGCTAAATCTGTCTTAGCCATGATTTGATCTTTAATTCTATTTCCAAGCTTTGATTTCCACAAATATTTAGTCTCATCGACATATCTCAGCATTGAATTCATCCTATCATCATATCACATGGCTTTGATTGATATTTTCATGTTTTGAAGGTTGCCCATTATGGTGATTAATTTGTTTCTATATAATTGATTATGCCCACCATCCACCATATCATCCTTTAGTCTTATTGGGGGGGTGAAGAACCACACATATGAAATCTTGTATTCATTTACTTGTAATTGCCGAACATTGTTACTCCTTGCATATGGCTATAAACAAGATAGAATTTGAGTATGAAAGAAAGGAGGGGAATCCAATGCATAGGGGTATAAACAAGACAAAATCCTAAGTAGTGATATTCCAGCAGAAGTATGGAAGACTAAGGAGATGAAGGAGCAGAAAGAGTGGAGTGTGAATTAAGGTTTCATGTCATGTACCTGTTATGAAGAATTTGGTATCAATGGATAAATACTAATTCCCTAGACAATAGCTATATCTAGAACAATAGTTTAAAGCACTTTAAACCTTTCTCTAGAACCAATAAATAAGACAAAGAGAATGGGAGGACCTACTTGTACTTTTGCTTTCTTCTTGTCTCCTTTGTATCGATACTATTGCTCCTTCCCATACTTAACACACTTGAGAAGTACCTGTAAACATCAATGGAAGAGAAAGAACCAATCTAAGCAAAAGATCTATTGATTACAAATAAATGGAATCAGATACATTCACAAATATAAGCATCAAATATCAAGATAAGGATATGGAAAAAGGTGCAAATACTTTATTGAATAGAAGGAAGAATTACAACTATGAAGCCTAATTCTAAGTAACTCCTCCAACTTTGGTTCCATCCACATCACATCATAAGCATGAAAATCCGAAAGCATAATGACACTTACAATAGTCTCAATTCTTAAACTAACATTATCTCCTTACAATCATTAAAGTCCAACCCTCTCAGCCCTTGATCACTTAGATGAGTGCTCACTTACAGGAAGATGTAGGAGGTTTTGTCATCAATGAGGGTATTGAATGGTCTTCCATATTTCGAATTAGTTCTATTGAGGAAGGGATGAGAGGATAGGAGGTATCTTAACTCATTGCTCACCCATTTTCGAACTCATAGGAAATGAGAAGTGTGGGAATCTTCTAGAGGGCTCTAGAAGATAAGAATATTCCCAGAACCCTATGTGATTTTCGCTCAATATCGCCCAGCGTAGGTCAAAGTGGGCGTAAGTGCTCTACAGAGCACCCTTGCATGGGCCTACCTATGTTGTTCCCTCTAGAGGTCATTTCAGGATGTCTTCATGCCATGAAACTATTTGGGAAGGAGGCATTCAAAAGGTTGACTTGTTTAGGGCATGTAGCAACTGAAATTAGTGTTTTATGAGCCCTAAAACACTAGTTTATATTATGGAAGTGATGTGCCCAAATGGATCTGTAACAAATTCCCCTAAAGCATGAAGTCGAAAATGTAATGTCGAGTGAAATTATTTACGATGTGATGAGGAGGTTCCAAAGTGGTTGGTGACCTGCATTAGTTACAATACAATATTATGATAGTTTGATTTTTTCTCATGAATCGTTGAGGGAAGGCATACCCATTCTTAGCATATAAGTTTTCATTACAAGTACATAGACATTCGTCTACAGATATAGACCCACAATAGGAACGACCATCAATGTAAAGCCATTGTACGGATGATTTGGTACATTTCCTGAAATTGCAGCTCAAATGAATGAAACTAGATACAGGGTCTTCTATCTTGTTCAATTGTTTGCTGAAGTACGAGTCTAACCATGTGAATATGTCACCTGAAGTCGAACATGGGAAGACATCATCTGGTTACCACCCAATGATGTAAGCCGTTAATAGACACGAGAGAAATCACCGATAATGATAATGATCCTCAAGGTACGGCAATACATTCTGCATGGTGTGAATGGATGTTTTGATGTTGAACAGCATACAAAGTCTTTCAGTTGAAGGCCAGTGATCTCAACCTATCACCAAAAGCGAGAAACCTACCATTGCTGCATGCAAGCCTCAAGGTACTGGAAGGGTGTTTCTAAGTCAACTTCTTGGATAATGTGTTTATGTCAACAAGAAGTGACTCATCGTAGGAGGGCCTTGACGTATCCCACATCAACGACATGAAATGAGTGTAATGATTTTGGAGACAGAATTTGACTGATGACACAAGGTTAAGGAATGGCGGTCATGAAAATGAAGGTTTATGGTATTGCAAAGGATGAATTTTGACTGAATGACATCTCTTAAAGATGTCGACAACACTGAAATGAATTGGTAGCATTGACTCAAAACAAAGTGATGGATGGTATGATAGACCAACGGTATGATAACCATCAAGATGATAACCCAACCCAAATAGTGACGGTGATGAAGGTGTGATGTTCAAGAGCAACCTGCTACGAAAAATGGTTTACCCCTTTTCCATTTTCGCCAGTCATTGTTGACCAGTACCTCTTCATTTTTTATCAAGCTTAAGCAGGATAACATATTCTTGTTGTATAATTCCACCCTTCAGGTGAGTCCATCACTATGTGATGTTTTAACAAGTCTAGTAAAGGTGAAACTTGGTGTTGTCATGATCGACAAGTTTGTCACTATTTGATGTTTTAACGAGTTTAGTGACAAAGATAGCTCGGTCCTTTTCATGTTTAGAGAGTTTGAAAAGGGACGAAAAGAAAAATCCACAAGTTCTATTTCTTAAATTTGTCTCTCAAGCCCAAAAAAGCGCAAAACAATACAAGAGAGAACTTATTAACCATGTTCAGTCAACGTATTCCTTTTTCGTAAATAATCTATAGTAGTCTAGAAAAGGGTTAAAATTATACTGAGTAGATGTCATTTCCAATCCGTTAACGAGCTGAAAAGGACAAGTGCTCGACAATATTTTCATATTTCGAGAGTCTGAAAAGAGCTTAAAGAGGACTTCGCTTTGAGGAATGACTTGCATTTAGGATAGCAACTGGTTCCGATGATGTTGGAACTTCTCAAAACGTGTTGATTTCTATGAAGATGCTAGCTAATAAGACCACTCATTGCAACTGTTCCTCAAAAAGGGTAATTCAACCAAGTGAAAGTGTATGATTGGCCAAGCAGATAGTGACGATGGGAGGAGAAAAACCAAGGCTCAAATGGTGGAAGAGGCTGATATAATGGTAATCACGAGGGTTAAAATGGAAATGGGTTCATTTTTAGATAAGCTTGAACCATAGGGAACTAGGCTTGGATTCAGTTCCATGTTTACACAAGCTTGAAATGAAAAACTATGCTTGGATTCAATTTCATTTTTACACACTTAAAACGAAGACCTATGCTTGAATTCAGTTTCATTTTTACACAAGCTTCAAATGAATATCTATGCTTGAGATTGGTTTACATGCCCCCTATTAGGCCCCTATACCAATAGGTGTCATATGTCATGATTGACTTGATGAGCTATCTAATATGTTCATACCTTTTCTTGTTGCAAAGGTTTTCCATATTTAAAAAGAAAAGAAAAAAATTAAAAAATGTAAAGAGGTTATACCCTAAAAGAAAAATCAAAAGGTAAAAAGAATAAAGAATGGTCAAAAAATGAAAGAAAATGAACCCCAACAAAAAGAAAGACCAGGAAAGTGTGTAAGTCTAAATGCCACTAATTTTTATTTTTGTAAAATAAACAATTGTGTGTAGTTTGTCACCTATGCCACAATTCATGAATAGTCAAACAATTTAAACTTGGCTAATTCATTTTTCAATTTCATGTTGTAGATATAGAGAATAAATATCTGACCAAACAGTGTAATCTTGGTAGATAAGTAGATAAGTAGAGTGAATAAAGGGGCTCAACAATTTAATCTGAGCCCTTGGATGTAATAAGTCTAGATTTAGATAGATATCATTATGTAAAAGAAAAAAAAAGTGAGAAAAGGGTTTGCGAGTCTAAGTGCACTCTAATAAAGAAGTGAAAATGCTAAGATAAAGTAGGTAGGGTAAGTAGATGATGGTTGCAGAATAAATATGTGGTGAATGGTTAAGTTTAATTCTTAAATATTTTGCTTTCATCACTCGGAAAAAGCACAACTTACATTGGATACAGCACATCAAAGAGACAAAATCAAATTAATTAATTTCCCTATCCATTTCCCCCTTAAGTTTCACTAACTCCCCTAATTACTAAAAGCATTTACAAAGTTAAATGAGCTCAAAGCATTTCTCCGACTTCTGGAGGGACCAGACCCTCGGCCCAATAATTTATAAACCCTAAGTACTTAAACCATTGATAAAAATCATCCATTCTTTTTCATAGGTTTTTCCTAAGTAAAATCCTATTTTACTTAGGAAAATTACAAAATTTTCCACAAAAACCCTCGTTTCACTTTAGCCTAAGTTTAAATACACACTTTAAATGTTTTTATACTTAGCGCTTTTTCATTATATCATATTAACTACTAAATTATATTATATAAATCCCCTATAACAATCTACCCACTCCCGTATTACTGCAATTATGTAAAAATCTCGAAAATACTATATATCCCACCCCTAGTTAATTATAACCGTAATACGTTTTAAAATGGGATTAATTAGTTAATTAGTAACTAATTAACGACCCTGACCCTCCCCCAATTAAAAACAGGATTAATTAACCCTCATGGTTAATTAATAACCTCACCAGCCAATCCGACCGCCCCCGATGTGATTAAATAATACTTAATTATATCAGGGCCCACATGTACTAAACCCTTGTCACTTCATACCCCCTGACCACCATCCGATCACGTCTCCCATATTCGACAGCTGACATGCATATCACACGACCCATTGTGACTGCACATTAGCGTGCGATCACAATGCAATTTTATACATAGCACCTTGCCACGCGTCGCTTTTTCTATGGAATCGCTGGCCCAATGCAAAATACCACCCTTCCCCATAAGCGATACGATATGAAACTGTTTACCGCCCACCCACAAACAACAAAACATCATGTCATTTTGTCACTGACGCCACTCATCCAAATTCTAAAGCCTGCCAACTCTGACTTTGTATATAAAAAAAATAAGTCATTTTCACTATTTTATCTCATAAACTGTACACCCATGAAAAAACATCTAGGTCAATCAGTTTGAGCTTCCAGCTACCAACCTTCTCCAAACTTTGTAGCTGACGTAGCCTAGAGCTCTCTAGCCACACCCAGTACCTGCATTTTGTCACCCGTCCCCCAAAAAATAGGTATTTATCCAATTTCCCGATACAAACCATGCAAATACATGTTTTCCATTGTAAATTGATAAAAAAATCCCAAATTCATTATAATTCAGTTATTGCTTTCGTCATTTAAGTTCCCCAGACCATCTGCATTGCCCATTTCTTAAAGAAAACCTCAGTTCCCTTTCGGAATCCACAAGAACCAGAAATGGAAACCTCGGTAGCTTTGAATGTGTTATAGACATTTTTGGGCACTGCATCCCAATGATAAATGTCCATAAACTAAGGGCTCCTAAGTCCCTAAAAGTGTTGCTTCACCGCCTAAAGGAACAAGGTCAGCTGATTACATCATCTCCCATACGTTCTCCACTAAAAACTGCTCAGAAATGGTCAAAACTGGACCATAATGAATACCCAGTGTAGATGGTGTGATGCATATCACCTTCCTAGTGTAAAGGGTGTGATGCATACTGAATGGCCCCTCTGTAGGGTGCGATGGGCGAGAATGGAAAAATGGCAGAGACAGTTTGCGAGGTGGAAGATCATGGAATCTTCCAGAAGCTTCCCCTCTAACACTTGCCTCTCTGTTTTCGACCAGGGATGAGTAAGAGATCATCAGTCTCCAAGTGGAATCAACAACTATCAGAGAGAAGACACTAATCCAAACCCCAGAAGATGACTCACCCCCCTACAATCATCTATATATGGATCCCTCATCACAGAGATCCAAAGGCTGGAATCTTGTATCTTGTATAGAAGTGATGTTGGTTTTCTGGTGAAACTTCATAGTGTTGGGTGATCTAAGTTTTACTTGAGGTGAAGAAGGGCTTTCTTACTGGAGGATGATGCTGGGTCAGAACTATTGGTTGTAATCCTCTTACTATTCTTGATATTAATAAAGCTATTCAAGTTTTCCTCCATATTCTTGTATGTTTGATTATATATGCATTTTTATGGTTAATACATATCTGGTCCTGTGTTATTTATGAATATAGATCTTTGTTCTTCGATATTAGTATGTTGCTTTGATTCCACAGGTGCTCTTTGAAGTTGGGCAGACGAAGAAGAAGCGGCGAAGATCTATCAGGAAGGAGAGGAATCAAGTAAGGAACCAAGCACAAGACTAAGGTTGGTGTCCTTTGTTCCACTCTTATCCATTTTCATAAAGGAAAACGAAAGTAGTCTTTACTTGTTTGCTTCTAAGATAGCTAGCAGTCTTCGTGGGAATAACAGCTTCGAGTGGACATTATTCCTGGTAACAAAATGGCGACCATACTGGGGAGCGAATAGATTGTTTGTTAGTCTATTTTTGTTTGTTTTATAAACTTACAGGCGGAGCCTGAAGTCAAGCCAGCTAGACTTCAAACTGCATTTGTTATGCAAATGAAAAGTAGATCAATGTTGCTTCAGTCTATCTCTAGGTTTTGTTTATAAATTGAACAATCGATCTGAAAACGTTCTAATTTCCCTAAGTGGTGGCTCTAGTAACCTCCTTAGATCAATGCCTGTGATTTACATTTACTGAACATCACTTACTCGGCCTAAATCCCTGAACTGAACTGTAAATTGTGAGCAAAGACTGGTTAAAAGTCTCACACTAGTACCATCACACCCTCCCTTCAAGGCAGTCTATATGTAGCACACTTCCCGTGTGCAGTAGGTGAGATGCATACTGGATTCCCTGTGTGATAGGTGCGATGGTCAGGGAAGGTTAATTTTACCTTCAAACTTTGGTTTTTCTTCACTCTTTTCAGTTCTATTAACGAGTTTTGCTTTCTGTGGTCAGTATATCTCTGTGAAAACCCCCTTCTCTTCCATCATTCTGCCTCTATTGTGCAAAGAACTGTAAGTGTTTTTATGTATTGTGCACCATTTTCAGTCCTCTTTTGCAAAGAAGTAGTGTAGTCGAACTGTCGTTTCTTAATCTGAAAGTGTCGTAAGTGTCGTTTTCAATCATAGAAGAGAATCCCATTGTTCTTGATATTCGATTGTATGGTTACTCTTGTATATGATTTGAAATAGTAGTTTTTAAAGTGTCGAAAAACAGTTTT
Source organism: Pinus taeda (assembly GCA_000404065.3). Lineage (NCBI taxonomy): Eukaryota > Viridiplantae > Streptophyta > Pinopsida > Pinales > Pinaceae > Pinus > Pinus taeda. The sequence continues at coordinate 60,467 of APFE031465429.1, read as the reverse complement.
CATTTCGAAATCGCAAAGTGTAGCCCTTACCTTCACTTCATTTTGAAAAGAAATTTCTTAAGTATTGTCGGTTTGAAATAATTCAGATTTGCACTTAACTTCCTTATGATCATTCATACATTAAGAAGGCTGAAAAAATACATGCATGTGCATTTGCGTTTAGACTGCTTGGTTTGATTTAGGATAGTGCATTTAGTGTGTGCTATGTGCTCTTTGTTGAAAGACTCTCAATTTTCTTTCCTTAGTAGCTAGGATTTTCATTGCCAAAAGAAGATTAAATAGTTGTTTATCATCTTACACTGCATTTTAGGAATTGTATACACATCACGCGGTGAACCTAAAAGGAAAATTTTTAAACAAGATCAACTATAAAATAGATTTAATGAATCTAGAAACGCTTTGGAACCTAACACACAACATCTAGAAGTCTAGGCTAGAGATGTATTCTGACGTCGTAAAACCTGGTAACTATTGTTTTCATTGTTGGTTGGGTGATTCCTCCACTCTAAGACGACAAGTGCCAGTGCAGACTTGTGCTCCCATGTACCGTCGAGTATATATTGGGAGGCCACAATAGGCTATATCCTTTATCCTTAGGAAGCCGTGTCTGCCGCCCTATCGATCACAATGCACTGAACATAGCATTCGGGAAGATTGACTGCCGTACCATAAAAAGTATTCTATAGTTTTGCGATTGGCTTGGTAATCCCTCTGTCTAGATTTCCAGAGTAGTCTCTTTCGTTCCTTTTCAGACTCCTTAAAAGAAAAGGTCCATTTGAGCACTTGTCACTTCAGGCTCATTAAAAATCGAAGGCAACTAGAGTCATCTTTTGTTTTTTCTCGACTCTCAAAAATTGAAAAAGCAAGTTGTGCCAAAGCATCTAAAATTTATTTTAATTGGAATAACGTCACTATTCCCTTGTTGGTCTTAGAAATTAGTCTCCCTTCATCACAAGTTCCTGTAGAATCGCTAGGAAATATTTTGGATAGACTAAATATGTCTGAACAACCGTCGACATCCAGGATTGTGTCATCTGATGCAGCAACAACAGAACCACCTGCTGCTACTCCAACAATGTTCGTTGGTGTACCATCTGTCCTGGCAAGTTATCAACAACAAGCCGAAGTCCAATTAGGGATTGTTTCGACGACATGGTCAGTTCCTATTTCTTCATTTGGATTCTCATCTGGTATTTCTAATGTTGAAACTCAACAAATTGATCTAATGTGTCTTCAAAGGCCAATCTATCCTTTAAGTACTAGATTGCCACCATATGGGGGGCAGTATGCATTTTCATTGTTCCCTCCTGGAGAACAACCATATGGGAGTTTAAAACAAGGTTAAGGTCAAACTAGAATTAAATCCAGTGGTTGGGTACCAATATTGCCTTAGCAACCAAGGGTTGTATATTCAATGCAACCAGTCCACCCTGTGTCAAATATTCCCACTATACCTGCTATGGTGACTGCATCACAAGTACAAGCGCTACCTGTTGTATTTCAACCCCAAGTCTCTCAGGTTGCAATACAACAGCCTCTTGTCTCAGCGATTCAATCACAACCTCAGGTTAGTGCCTCCTTATCTGGAGTGACTCAGGCTCAAACAGGTACTATGACTCCTCATCTTGGTCAATCATCCAGTATTGGACAATAGCAAATGGTCCAACAACCATGGCTGGTTCAATATCAACAACCGCAATTCCAACAATCATATCAGGGACCTGAGCAACAAGTCTTTGTAAGTAATGGGCAACCGCATTTCCAAAGCGGTTATCAACAACCATACTATAATGGTTATGCCCGTCAACCTTATCAAAGTTACCAGCATCAAATACATTATGTTGGTATGCAAAGACCCATTGCTTAGGCAATTCCATCTTGTCCTGGGTATGCTTCGACTAACCTGAATCAACAGTTGCCCTTTGTAGCAACTCTAGAATTACGAGATCTAAACCGGCTGACGAATGATCCAATTGCTTATGCCCCTTGGTGGTCAGTGATTCCTCATAAACTTCCGTCAGATAATCCTAAATTTAATGGAAATCTAGGTGAAGACCCGTCGAATCATGTGATGACCTTTCATTTGTAGTGTTCATCAAACACTCTGAACAATGATTCGATCAGGCTTCGCCTTTTTCAGCAAACGTTGACTAGTCCAGCAGCAAAATGGTATATCAAGTTGTCTAGAGCTTCGTTTGATAACTTCAGTACCCTAGCCACAACCTTTGTAACCCATTTTCAGTTACCCATAAGGCACGAAATGGGAACAGATCTTCTTACCAATTTCAAACAAACGACAACCACTCACATATCCGATCATATTCATGAGTGGCGACGTCGTCATAGAATGGTAAAAACATATGTTCCTGATCAGCTATTGGTTGAATGGTTTATTAAGTCATTGTTACCTTCTATTACAGAAGATGTGGCAAAGGGAGGAGTCGTCACTGAAGAGAAAGTTATTGCTCGTGCACAATATCTAGACTTGATCTATACTCAGTCTAGCACGCTCTACGATAAAATCCATGATGCTCCTAGACCAGATTTTTCTATTCCTCCCCCTCCTAAATCAAACAAAGACTCTCATGCTGACAATGGTGTGATAGGTATGACTAGCACAAAACCCATAAAGGCTACGTCAAAGAAATCCTATACGGTTTCTAGTCAAAATGCAAATGACAAACTTCTTGCCTCGGAGGTTAATGTCGTGTCAACTGACAAAGGCAAAGAACCAAAGCAACCAGGAGGCAAGAAGAAAAAGAAAGGGAAAATGAAGAAACAAGGGGAGTCATCCCTTAAAAAATCTTCTGCAAACACTTCTGGGCAAAGGAAACCTCCTTCAGGGTGTCAGATATGCGATTAGGATCATCGGACAAGAGATTGTCTATATAAAGCTGAGCTTAGTAAATTCTTCAAGAATTCAAAAACCTCAGTGGTATTGACTGATCCGTTTCCGAACACAAGAACAAATCTGGTTGCTAGCAGCAATGCTTCCCCCGTCCCAAGTGCTTATATTGTCCATTTTGAAACAACAAAATGATGCTTTAATATCGGCAAGGAATAAAGATTATGGAAATCCACAGATGTTGAACAACAAGGCTACAGATCAACCTAGTAGTTCAAAAACAAATTTGACCGAAGTTGTGCCACCCATCATTCCTGAGCTAACGATAAAGCCGCCAAAGGGAGTAGTACACAAATCTACATTTAATCCTTGTGCCAGAGCAGCACAACATTATAATATAGTGAAGGATCTGGCCCAATCGCCATCCGCTATGTCGACACTTGTGGTATTGTAAAATTTCCCCTCCCAAAAGCAGGCTTTATTATCAGCGATAGGTGGGATTGACCCAGCGAATTCCAATCTTGTGGCCTTTAATCACAAAGGATATGACCCTCAGTTACCAGGTCAACTAGCTTTCCTTATTCAGGTGAAAGCCCTCAACAAAGTTGTTCATCGAACAATTATTGATGAGGGGGCATCTACATGTATTATGTCAATGAGTTGCTGGAAATATTTAGGCTCACCACCCTTGTCGCGATCGTCAACGACATTAAACGCATTTGATGGGAAAACATACACTCCATCTAGGATTTTAAGTAACTTGCAAGTTGAACTGGGGGGGAAAATAGTAGAAATTGATGTTGAAGTTATCGACGGTAACCTCGATTACAACATCCTACTGGGAAGGCCCAAGATATATTCTATGGTTTCTGTTGTGTTGACGTACTTCAGAAAGATTGCATTTCCCTTCCAAGGAGGAATCACAATCGTCGACCAACAAACATTTCTCCCCAACATTTCACAAGTTACGGGAAGCATTCTGATGATCCACGGAAGCTCTCAGTCGCTTCAAAATGTCGGAGTAGGCCTCCTAAAAGACCCTTCCTTAATGGGGAATTTTTCCCTTCTGCCTCCGAGTAAGCTGGCAGAAGTGGCCATAGTGGAAACCTGTCCCATGAGATCTTCTACATCAACAAAAATGAAGAAGAACTCAGAACATTTTGATAGTGTGAATCATCGCAAGGCATTGCCTCCAAGCCCTACCATAGCTACATCATATGATGATCAATTCAGTGATGTTGTACATTATGTACTAGGGGCATTGCAACCAGATCTTTCCTTCATAACCCCTTATGAGTTGTGATCAAAGGTCGCCATGAGGATAGTTCTTTTACTGTTTCAACCTCATTAAAAAATGAAACAACTCCCTTTCCAAGTTGAGTCTTTCAAATATCGCGGAGATAAACCCTCATTCCAACCACCGTGTTGAATGCGATGAAGCTTTGGGGGCATGCACCTCGGTTGGCATGATCATGCTGGGGTTCAAGGTCGTTAAAAAATAAACCCTCCACGAGCAGTTTTAACGCGGAATTAAAGCTCGTTAACAAATAAACATAAGCAATGAGCAAATGTTTCCCCCAGAGTTTAAGCCTATTAAAAAATGAACCAATTTTCCGGTAAATAACCATTGTGAATGCATTACATCAGCTTTTGAGCCTTGGTTGTGTTCTCATCATCACCTCCACTCTGGTTTTTAGCCAATCATTTGCCTCCATTTGATTTTCTACCCTTTTGAGGAACATCTATGAAGAGTGATTCTATTAGCCATCCTTGTGACACTGCCGTGATTGGAAGATTCCAAACCTTACCTGGAATCAACTGCTACCTGAAATCATCACTCATTCCTCTAAAAAAGAGTCTCCTTTAAGCTCTTTTCAACTGACTTGTAAAATATGAAAAGATTGCAGAGCGATTAGCCTCTCTAGCTCATTAAAGTCATCGTAAGTGCTATCCCTCCACTAGATTTTAACCTTTTTGGACTTGAGGGATTATTACACAAAAAGATTGAGCGCTTGTCTTGTTCAGCTCGTTAAAATTACCGAACATTCATCCCTTTCATATTATTTTATGCTTTTTCGAACTTAAGGGATTATATGATGAAAAGGAATCTTTGCAGTGTCCTTTCCATCCCTTTCAGACTCTCTAAAATTGAAAAGGACCGAGTTATCTTTGTCGTTAAACTCGTTAAAACCAAATGCGACAAACTCGTCCAAATGGACGAGAACGAGTTTCACTATCGCTAGGCTCGTTAAAATATAGCGACAGGTTCGCCCAAAGGGCGAATTATAGAACAAGCATATGTTATCCTCCTCAAGCTTGACAAAAATAAAGAGGTACTGGTCAACAATGACTTGGGAAAATTGGGAAGAAAACTTGAAAAAATTTATTGATAGCAAGTCGCTCTTGAACATGACACTTTCTCTCTGCATCCGAGTCGGGTTGGGTTGTTCCGTTCACTGGTCATATCACCATTGGTCCATCACACCATCCATATTTGGGGTTAATTCTACCAATCCATCTTCAATGTCGTCGATATGTTCAAGAGAAGTCACTCAGAGAATTCACCTGTGTCTCACCCGCTACAATACATTCACGCTCCGTTCTTTCATGACCGCCACCTTGAACCCTATATCATCAGATCGTTTTCACCTCCAAAATCATTTGCTTCATTCGGTGTCATAGATGTGGGATTCATTAAGGCCCTCCTACGATGGGTCACTTCTTGTCGACATCAACTCATTATCCAAGAAGTCGACCTAGGAACAACCCTTTCAGTACTTTGAAGCTTGCATGCCTCAATGGCAAGTTTCTCACTTTCGGTGATAGGTTTACATTAATGGCCTTCGACCGAGAGATTTTGTGTGGTGTTCGACGCCAATTCCTTTTTCACACTGCATGAATTGTACTGTAGTACCTTGAGGGTCATTTTCATTATTGGTTATTCCTCTCATGCCTATTAACAACTTACATTATTGGTTGGTAATCAGGCGATGTCTTTCCATGTTCGACTCCAGAACATTTTTTCACATGGATCGACTTATACTCCGAGTGAAGATTGAATGAGTTTTGAAGACCCCGGATCTAGTTTCATCCATCCGGGCTGCAATATATTCAGGAATATAAATACATCAAATGTACATCATTGGCGAATAGATGATCATCCAAATCAAAGGATGATGAGTCTGAATCATCAGTCTACTACACAAATGATTATCTGTCCTATGTACATGAAAATGAATTTATAAAGCTGAGCATGGGGATTCCTTCCTCATCTAGATCATGAAAAATGTTGTGAAGATAATGTATTATATTGTATCTTATTATAGGTTGCCTCCCAGCTCGAAAAAACTTCGCATCCTCATGGTAAAGCATTTCACCTGACATCAAAAGATTAACAACCTCATGCTTTAGGGGGAGACTATTATAGACATTTTTGGGCACTACACCCCAATGATAAATGTCCATAAACTAAGGGATCCTAAGTCCCTAAAAGTGGTGCTTCACTGCCTAAAGGAACAAGGTCAGATAATTACATCATCTCCCAGAAGTTCTCCACTAAAAACTACTCAGAAATGGTCAAAACCAGACCATAGTGAATACCCAGTGTAGAGGGTGCGATGCATATCACCTTCCTAGTGTAAAGGGTACGATGCATAATGAATGGCACCTCTATAGGGTTCGATGGGGGAGAATGGACAAATGGCAGAGACAGTTTGCGAGGTGGAAGATCATGGAATCTTCCAGAAGCTTCCCCTCTAACACATGCCTCTCTGTTTTCGACCAGCGATGAGTAAGAGATCATCAGTATCAAAGTGGATTCAAGAACTATCATAGAGAAGACACTAATAAAAACCCCAGAAGATGACTCACCCCCCCACAATAATCTATATATGGATCCCTCATCACAGAGATCCAGAGGTTGGAATCTTGTATCTTGTAGAGAAGTGTTGTTGGTTTTCTGGTGAAACTTCATAGTGTTGGGTGATCTAAGCTTTACTTGAGGTGAAGAAGGGCTTTCTTGCTAGAGGATGATGCTGGGTCAGAAACTATTGGTTGTAATCCTCTTGCTATTCTTGATATTAATAAAGTTATTCATGTTTTCCTCATATTCTTGTATGTTTGATTATATATGCATTTGTATGGTTAATACATATCTTGGTCCTATGTTATTTATGAATATAGATCTTTGTTCTTCGATAGTAGTATGCTGCTTTGATTCCACAGGTGCTCTTTGAAGCTGGGTAGACAAAGAAGAAGTGGCAAATATCTATCAGGAAGGAAAGGAATCAAGTAAGGAACCAAGCGCAAGACTAAGGTTCGTGTCCTTTGTTCCACTCTTATCCATTTTCATAAAGGAAAATGAAAGTAGTCTTTACTTATTTGTTTCTAAGATAGCTACCAATCTTAGTGGGAATAGCAGCTCCGTGTGGACACTATTCCCGATAACAGAATGTCGCACCCATTAATGCCCCTCATCGAGATTTAGACTATCTGCCTGTCGCAAATAAGGATTTCCAGATAAAAGACTTAACCACTGATAAAAATCACCTCAAACTCTTTTGCCAATGTAGGGATAACTACTTGAATAGCCATGATATCATAGGACTGTGGGAATTCAATCTTCCCATATATTTTATTCCCTGTGTCCATGTTTTCCCTGACATAATCCATCATTGTCATGCCAATTATAACCCCAACCGTGGAGCAGTTATGTCTCCCAACCAAACCATCCTTTTCCCAATAACTACTGAGTCAATCAATGAGATGTTGCAATTTCAGTCCAGCTAGGCTCTCACACCCATTTCCATTGGACATTTACTTGAGCAATCAGCTAAATTGTCCCAATCTGAACTTGATCACCTTTGCCAAACTTTTATACTAAAGCATTATCAAACCAAGGACCCACCTCCTTATCTGCAAGTTTTCTTCACTGATATAGGTAAAACCATAATCGATATGATATCTACAATCCTGGGATTCAACACTAGTGAATATGTAGATGAACTAACCCTAGTGTTGATGTCTATCTTTATTCCTAGACAACCCCCTACTTTCAAGTATGACTATGCCTCATTCATTGATGACAAAATTCATGACCAGCTCAGGAGAATGGATAATGAAAGGCTCTTCAAGTTTTCCATCTTTATATATCACCTCATTCTCTACTACCAATTAGACAAATGCCCATTTTCTGTCATGAAACTGGATACTAAGGGTAGTCCAAGATCTATCATCTTTTGGACCTCCATCTTCCATGAATCTTATGACAACCCTTATTCCTACAATGAGTTTATTGATTAGTTTGTACACCCAACAACTACCTTGTTGATAGGGCTTTCACCTCCCAGAATCAGTGATGATATCAAGAAGATCCTCTAGCTCTCTAAACAATACAGAGTGGGTGACTTGTATCTATACCAGAACCATACAGAAATTAGAGTATATGGATGTGAGCTTTCCCCATTCAAGCTGCCCAAATATGTTCCAATGAGACTATTTGCATTGGAATATTACAGACAAATGATAAATTCAGACTTGATTCATTTTTACGAAGCCAAAAAGAAAGCACAACTCAGAATCAAGAGTTAGTTAGGTCCTTTCATATACAACACTAGGGAAGCATGGAGAGAAGCAGAGAAAATTCTAGAAGATCAGCTTAAACTACACAAGATTTTTAGTTCGTTTCCTTATGATCCCATAGTTTCATCTATGATAGAAGGACAAAAAATAAACTATCACCTTACATACATCACAGAATTCCAGAGATTGAACAATTTGCCAATATGGATGAATGGAGGGAAGGTACCTTAGTGAAAACTGACACTGAATAGGTCAATATAGAAAATGTGATGAAGGATCTTGAAAAAACACTTGACTTGGATTCTTTTGGACAGGTACAGTTTGAAACATCTCAAAGGTAAACATCAGAGATCAGTGCCTCTACTATTGAAACCTCTCAGAAGCACTCATAGCACACCAGCACACCACTGACAGGGACATCCAAGGGAAAGCGACCAGAGACTAGCACCGAAGCAACAAAACAATCAATCATGTTTAAGCAGCCTGAAACTTCTCAAGAGCAGGCTCAAACACAGGATCACCTAGCTCAATTTAATGTAGAAGAGCCCCAAATTTTGTCGACTCCTCTGAACGAGGAAAGGAACAAAAAGAGAGACAGGGAAGTAGCTACCCCTGCCAGTGGCCTATCAGAGCAGCCTGGTGCTAAAAGGTACAGGCTAAATCCTCATTCAGAAGAGGAAATCTTTGAAGAAACCATAGACAGTTAAAGAAAAGAAGGTGTAGACAGTCACTAGACTTTCCCAGTAGGTGGGACACCTTCTAGCTCACAGAGACAAGAGCTAGAGAGACAACAAAGCACTGAAGTATCATCCTTCAAGCCTTCAGGAAGTGAGAACCTGAATTTTAAAAAGAAATTCAAGGAAATCAAAGCTAGGAATGAGCCATTGAGAATCCAGGTCTATAATCAATACTTGAAATGAGCCTCTTCAAACCTAAAGTGTAGAAACCTCAAATAGCTACAGATTACCTTCAAACCAATTTTGAGGTCATGGCCAAAGGTATTCATCCCTTGGATCAAATTGAGCTCCACAGGCAAACAAAGTAAATGCTATATTCAACTTTGACTGGTAAGGCCATGATGGCCCAAAGATTAGAGAATTCTCTAAACAATACAACTGCCTTATTACAACTCGAGAGAGACTCCTCATAGGCTAAGGATAATAGGATTAAATCTTTGGAAGAGTTAGTAAATGGATTGGACATAATCTAAAAGATGTGAAGGTTGCAGAAGCCTTAATAAAGAAAAAAGATGAAGACATAGGTGCCTTGAGAAAGCAGTTAAAATTACCCCCATCCAGACATCCACAAACTGCAGAAATTATTCAAAAGGAGTCTAAAGAGGAGCTTATGGACTTGGTCCTACAGCTTAATGAACAACTAAAGGAGACCAAGCAAGATCTAGAAAGATCACTCAAAATAAAGCAAGGAGAGTCGACCTCCCAGCCACTAAATGTGATCCCAGTGGTCTCCACTGCAGTCCCTTCAACACTGGCAACATCTCTGGCACCCAATGTCCTTATGGCCACAGTTGAAGCAGTCACGGGTATAGGCACAAAAATAGTACCAGTAGGAACTTCAGGTCTAAGTACAGAGGAATTGATAAAATCAATGGAAGAGATGAAGCTCTAAGTTTGAGAGTTGCAAAAGGTAAAAGAACAATATGTTACCTTAGAATAGAGATATGACCTTTCAAAGATAAATTTTGTAGAAAAGTTGAGGGAAAATAAAGGGTTAGAATAAAAGGTGAAATCATTAGAAAAAGACCTCACATTTGACAAGCCCTTGGCAGACATCAACAAGATTCTTTGGACCAACATCACTCAGTCAATAAATGATGTTTAGCCATCAATATAAGTAATATTTGAACAGATTGATTTAGTAAAAGTAGCAGTGGAAGAAATTTGGAGGACAAAGGAAGAATTAGGAAGGATGCCTGAAGAAGCCACCAGGGTTATAAATTTTTTGCATAGTAAGAACAAGTATCATTTGAAAGAAATGGGCATTGAAGACAGAACAGGGACTATTCTGGAAGTCAGGAAGGTATTGACTAAAAGGTCTATGATGCAAAACTTGGAAAAAAGATGCCAAAACATGTAGGAGGAGATTAATGCTTTTATGGAGAAATTTAATATTTTGTAAACAAAGTGCTACCTAGTCCTTTAGTTATCAATGATAAATTAATGAGGCATATAAATTATGTTGACAAATTGGATCAATATGTAGATAACCAGGCAACTTCATCAACCAGTAAATCAGCACCAAAAGCACTGCCGACAGGCAGAGTTCTCTATGATAGTCTAGAGAACCTTTTCTATGTTGAGCATGAGTTAAAGAATTTGTTTCCAGTTCAGCCTACTTTTCTCAAGTACACTGAGACTAATGAAATCCTCATAAAAATTCAAAGGAACAGAATACCATAGAAAAAATGGTGGGAAGAAATGCCAGACATTTTGTAATTTATCTTTGGTAAACAAGTAAATTTGCATTATTTACTACAGTCAATGAGGATAAAAAAGGATGAACAAGGTTCAAACAAGTAAAGAGTATCAGAACAGGTCAAAGTGTATCAGTGAAAAGTGAATAGCAAAACAGCCAGCATGAATTTACAAGGAAGACATCAAGATGCCTCATCTTAGGGCCTGCCTCCAGCTCATTCACAGAAACAGGGACATCAAGCCATCAGTTCATTTTATCTTCTATCTACAAGACCATCTGTCTCTATTTTCATGTAACTTATAGTTAGTCACCTTAGAATATATCTCTCTTTGTTATCAGATATTTTATTGTAAAATTTTTCTATAAATAGTCCCTCATTCAAAGTATTGAGGGTGGATTCTTCGACATTGCTGTAAAACTAATTAATTCGGAATAAAGTGTTGTTGGACCAAATCTTCCATGGCTAATTGGATATAGAATTGATACAAAGGACTTTTCATGGGATTTAAGTGCTATACATCAGACAAATAAGTATTTTATAACTCATGTCTTATTGTTTTCTTATTTAATATCTCAATTATGTTCCATATCTAAATATTAAAACGAAAATGTATAATTTAGAAAGTGCTTAAGTGCAATATGTTTTCAATCGTTTTTATTCTTAATGTTTTCCTCTAAACTATGATAGGCAAGGAATTGCTAATTACTTCTACCTCTTGGTTTATCATTTAGATCATTTAGTAAAAAATCCTTAATTGATTTTTACTGGTGATCATCCAAATTCCCCCTTCTCTAAACATGTGAAGGGATCCTTAATTTCACTTCTTCCCTTTTGAGCCCATCCCATCCTTTCATGTTATCATTTTCTCCCTGTTTAGCTATATTGCCCTATGAAGCCACCCTTTACTGAGAAACCAAATTTAGTTGAGCCATATTCTTTTGACTCCATTAGCCCAATGGCCTGAAATATTTAGTTCTACCCATCTTCTATTGAATTTCACCACCAAACCCATTCAAAATCCCAAAGCCTACATAACTAGCATAAAACCTTATAAAACAAAGCTAAAACTTAAAGAGAGAGCTCTCTCTAGGTATAGATTGGCTATATTCTATACCCAAAAGTTGGTTTGTGGTTACCTCGGACCCCTTTCCTCTTCTTACAACTTCTAGGAAAATCTGAGTGATAACATAGTGGTGACTCCATTGGGGAACAAAACTTTTGTTGTTATTGTTGTTTACTTTATAAACTACAGACTGAGCCTAAAGTTAGCCAGGTAGCCTTCAAACTGCTCTTTCTCTGCAAGTGCATAAGTGGATGAATGCTACTTCATTCAATCTCCAGTTAAGTTTATGAACTGAACATGAACCAGTTCCTCAGTCAAACAAATCTTTAGGAATGTTTAAATTCAAATCTGAAGCATCTTAAAGAAATGACAGAAGTTGTTGTTGATATTAATTTAGAAAATCAAAACCAAGAAATTTGGCTTTAGAAAGGACTCGTTACACTAGATCAAATCCTGATCCAAATCCACCACCAGTGTCTGAGAACCCCAATCTGATCCCCAGAATTCTTAGGAGACAGAAAAGTCAAGAAAGTACTGCTAGTTCTCAGCCTACCTACAGATCAAGATCCTACCCTGTTAGGTGGATTTATCTTGAGGACGAACCCTTTGATAAGAAATTTGAGACCTCTTTATTTAGAACATCTTCTAACTCTGAATTGATAGACTTGGTCCCAAACCCAGTGTTTATTGAAGAGTTATAGTTTGAAGATGTCAGTTCCTCAATTGACAGACATTTACAGAGTTCAATACAATCTGAGGTTACTTCTGAAGGGACACCTAATCTCTCTACAATCACTACTGCTTCTGCAAGTTCTCCACCATTCCCTCACACATCTCAACCCCAAACCACCCCACCATAGACCCCTCCCTCTGTCCCTCCATCCACAACCCAAATTCCCATTGTTTCCCCTATCCAAGCTGTTGTTCCATTATTACCTACAACCATGGCAAACAGGTATACCTCCCTGGTTCTACCAGCCAAGTTAGGTGCCATGCCTCAAAACTACCAAAGTAAAATCACTCCATTCGATGGTACTGATACCTACACAACTCAACAACATACCAAAAAAATGACTGACTACTTTGAAATATATGAGATAGATGCTGATGATGCAAGAATGAGGATATTTGTTTAGAGTCTAACTGGAGAAGTCAGAACCTGGTTTAAGGCTCTAAGAGAAAACAACATAGATAGCCTAGAAACCATTTATACACAATTCTTGAATCGTTGGGAGAAGAAGAAAGATCCTTTGCAAATCTTATATGAGTATGAAAACCTTAAGAGAGGAACACAAGAAACTGTGCAAAATTACTACAACTAGGTTCAATACTGTCTACAATGCCATTCCTCAAAACCTCAGACCCCCACCTGATCTGGCCCTAATCAAATTCCCTGATGGACTTGATTCTGATATGTCTTTTCAGCTTAGGGAACGAGCCTCTAGAACTTTGGAAGAGATGCAAATTATAGCTGTCAGTGTTGAAGCCAACCTGATGTCTAAACAAGCCAAGGTTCGGAGTGAAAGAAGGATACCAGTGAAAGAAGAAACTTCACTTGTTGAATAGAAAGTGGATGCTACAATTAAAGGTATGGAAAGACTAGGAGACAAAGTGGAAACAATAGAAAGAAAATTCTCTTGGGATGGTCAGCCAACCAACTTAGGGAGGAACCCTAATCTCCGATAAAACCAAAACCAAAACCCTGGAAAGACTGGTCCAGATCAAAACATTAGACCCCCTTTCCAAGAGAATTATGTGGAAGCTTCCAGCTCTAAGGGTCCCCAAGAAGATACTCAGATAAATCTGATGGGACTTAACGATGAAGTAGAAGTTTTCCTAACTCAAGAAGATCAAGAGGCCCACATTCTCAAACAATTTCAAACTCAGTCAGGAGAATCATTCGAATTTAGAGAAGGATATGACATAGTCATCTACGAAGTGCACAAGTAGTATAACTTAAGGAGTAGAAGAATTGATGTTCCTGAAGCCAACAAATAGAAAGCTCCAAAACAACCTATCAAAGGTAAAGCACCTACTACCCCTATAAAAATTTTGTCTAGGTCAAACAACAAACCCCCTAATCCAATAATAGTAGATGTTTCTGACAATCAACCAAATAATAGAGACTCTTCCACTCCCCTTCTTTCTAAGGGAACTGTGGAAGAACCTCGACAAGACAATTTAGGAGAAACTGTAAATCTTAACCCCACTCCTGAAAAGGAGAAAAATACAGAAAACAAAGAGAATCCCACTGTTCAAAACATAAAGGCCCAAATAGAAAACCCCTTCAATTTGGAAATTGAAGTAGGCAAACTAAAGATTGTTGTTCCATTGTCTAAATTCGCTAAACATGATGCCTACCAAAGTCAACTCAACAGATCATTTAAAATCACTGGAACTGAAGACTCTGTTAATTTTTTTGATGACCAACCATAATTAATCTTTGGACCTGAAGTCAATAGGAAACATTTAGAAGGAAGTGTTCCTCCCTTCTATGTGAGCTTGAATATACATGATAAAATCCTTCACAAAGTCTGTTTGACTCTGGGGCATCTCATAACCTAATGCCCAAGTCTGTTATGGAGAAATTAGACCTAGACATCACTCGACCATACAAAGACCTTTTTTCTTTTGATTCTAGTCAGGTGAGATGTTTAGGTTTGATAAAAGAATTGTGTGTTTCTTTAGTTCAATACCTTACAAAAACAATCATAATGGATATAGTAGTAGCAGATATACCACCAAAATATGGAATGTTATTATCTAGGTCCTGGGGTGCTAGGCTTCAAGGATCACTTCAATTGCACATTTCTTATGCTACCAGCTTGGTTTTTGGCCAACCGAAGAGGCTATACAGAGAAACACTGATGGAATACGTAGTAATTAGTCCAGAAAAGCCACAAAATTTCCCTACCTACACAGTACACTCTGATATGGATTCATTCATTCTTTACAATGCTGAAACTAATCCTGCCAACACTAAACAAGTTTTAGTAGCAGAACCAAAAAAAAATAGAAAAGGAAAATCATGTGTTCAAATTTATGAAATCCTAGACACCAATGATAGTTTAGACAACAAAGGAAATTCAGATGAGAACAAAAAAGCAAATCCCCTTGTTAAACAAATTCCCACCACCCCTGACATTGATTATGTGCATGAAATTCTTTAGCATTTAGAATTTTATGGCTCAGTCAACAAATTAGAGGCAGGGGCAGGAGTTTGGGTGCACAACTTAGAAAACAACCATGCTGAAGGCCATGCTTACAGATTAAATTTCAAGTGTACCAATAATATTGCAGAATATGAAGCTCTTTTGCTAGGACTTAAACTTGTCAAAATATTAGGAGAAATTAGGGTTTTTGTCATAGGAGATTCAGAATTAATCATTAAGCAGATCAAAGGTAAGTACTTGACTAGGGATCCTAGAATAGGATACTATATAGGAACAATCATAGAGATTCTTAATACTTTTCTAGAAACTAAGCTTGCTGCAGTGCCTAGAAAACATAACTTACATGCTCACAGTCTGGCCATGTTTTCCAGCACCTGTAAATTACCTTTCGAACCTAATCATCAGTTTACTGCTAAAATTAGGCATAGACTAGTTATCCTAAGAATCTAAAGAACTGACAAATTTTCGAAAGTGATGAGTAGATTAATAATTTTTTAACTTTAGACAAAGAATTTTCTCGCAGCGACATAGATGTTGATACAAACAGTAACTCTAAACAAATAGATGAGGAAGATACCAACATTTTGGAAGAAAGTTCAATTCAAATGCTTCATCCCACAAAATTCACTAGAAAAGAAGTTCAAGATGTAAAACAAATGGACCATGATGAGATAATTGAAGAAGAAACATAGGTCATTCACCTAAAAGACAATTATCTGCCTAAAGGATTAACTCCTCTAGAAGACCTCTTTGATTCCAATGATATTCCTAAGGAACCAAAGATGGAACCATTAAAGGTAGACATTGAAGAATATAATTTAGGAATAAAATACAATCCAAAGATGATAAAAGTATCAAAGTCTTTACCACCTGATCAGAAGATAAAATATGCTGAACTTATGAGAGAATTCCATGATGTTTTTGCCTGGAGTTATGAGAATTTGAAATCATATGACACCTCAACAATTCAGCATACTATACCTCTAAAAGAAGACCAAAAACCCTTCAAACAAAAACTCATGAGAATCAACCTTATATTACTATCATTGATTGAAAAAGAAATTAAATGTATGTATGAAGTAGGGATTATGGCACCTATAAAATTTTTAGAGTGGGTATCTAACTTAGTACCTACGAGGAAGAAAAATGGGGAAATAAGATTATGTGTAGATCTGAGAAATGTGAATAAGGTTTCCCTTAATGATAACTATCATTTACCCAAGATGGACCATATTTTGCAAAGGGTAGTATGTTTTTCTAGGATTTCTCTTTTAGATGGATTTTCATGATATAACCAGATTCTGGTTCATCCTGATGACCAAGAAAAAACTTCCATTACAACACCATCGGGCACATTTATGTATATCATAATGCCATTTGGACTTATAAATGTAGGAGCTACTTTCAAAAGGGAAGTGGACATTGCATTTGCTAAAGAGATTCATGATTTTCTTATTAGATATCTGGATGACCTAACTGTTTTTTCGAAATCAGATCAGCAGCATTTGGACCATCTCAGACAAGTATTCTTAAAATGCAGAAAATATGGTATTTCTTTAAATCCAAAGAAATCATTGTTTGGCTTGGAAGAAGGTAAACTCTTAGGTCATATCATTTCAAAGGATGGCATTCGAATTGACCCTATCAGAATAGAAGCAATTCTATAGATAACTCATCCGAGAGATATCAAAGAACTTCAAGCTTTCTTAGGGAAGATAAAATTTTTGAGAAGATTCATATCTAACTTAGCAAAACTCATTAGATTAATTAATAATATGTTAAAAAGGCATTCAAGTATAAAATGGATAGTAGAAGCCAAACAAGCATTTGAAGAAATCAAAATGGCTTTAACCAGAACATTGGTCCTTACAAGTCCCCACTTTGATAGAGACTTCATAATTTTTTCTTTCGCCTCAGAGCATACTATAGCAACTGTTTTATTACAAAAGGATGACAAAAAATGTGAAAAACCTATCTTCTTTTTTAGTAAAGCACTCAGAGATGCATCACTGAAATACAAGATCATGGAAAAACAAGCTTTTGCACTTGTTAAAGCCATTAAAGACTTTAGAGTTTACATATTATACTCTCATGTGATAGCCTATGTACCAAATGCAGTCGTCAAAGACATCCTGACCCAGGATGGAATTGAGGGCAAAAGGGGTAAATGGATTGCTACCGTCTTAGAGTATGATATTGAAATAAAACCTACAAAATTGATAAAAGTATAGGGATTGGCCAAACTTATGGTAGAAACCAATTTCCAAGTTCTGCACATAAATGAACTAGATGAAGAACAGGAAATGGCGACTCCAAAAATTAGCCAGGCCTTTTCAGACTCGCCTTGGTATGCTGATATAATTTATGTGTTACAAAACCTGTAGGCTCCTCCACGGTTATCCATAACAAAAAGTAGGTTTTTAAAAAGCTTTAAAGTTTTGCATTCTAGACAATGCTCTTTTTTGGAAAAATCATGGAGGAATTTTATTAAATTGTTTGTTAAAAAATGAAGCTGACAAGGGTCTTCAAGAATTTCATGCAGGAGACTGTGGTTGATACCTCTACTAGAAATCAACTGCAGATAAGATCCTAAGGGCTGGTTTCTATTGGCCAACCTTGTTTTCTGATGTGAATAAATTTGTCACTTCTTGCCATAAATTTCAAATTTTTGAGGGCAAGAGAAAACTATTACCTTTACCCCTGAAACCCATTTCTACTGAAAAGCCCTTCCAACAATGGGGTCTTGACTTCATTGGTGAAATCCATCCTACCTCCTCTAGCCAACACAAATGGATACTCACTGCCACTAGCTATTTTACTAAATGGATAGAGGCCATCCCCTCCAGACAGGCCAATGATATAGTGATCATAGGTCTCCTAGAAACCAATATATTGTCCAGGTTTGGCTGCCCTACTAAAATCATAACTAATAATACTACAGCTTTTAAATCAAGAAAGATGATCAGTTTTTGCAATAAGTACCACATTACCTTAGGCCATTCCATAGCCTATTATCCACAAGGAAATGGACTAGCTGAATCTTCCAACAAGAGCCTGATTAATATCATCAAAAAATTGTTGGAAGAAATAAAAAGACTTGGCATAACAAAACTGTTAAATGCACTATGGGCAGAGAGACTTACAACCAAAAAATTCAATTCGCACCAGTCCATATGAGTTAGTATATGGCATGGAGGTGGTATTTCCTTCACCATTAGGAGTTCCTGTTATGAAAAAACTCCAAGAAGCTCAAGTGGAACCTAATGATATTCAAAGAAGGATAAATCAAACCATCAATTTACAGCAGATCGGAGAGGAGGTGTACCAAAGATCCCAAATATGGTAGGAAAAGCTCAAGAAGATATTTGACAAAAGAACCAAGGCAGAAGATTTCCACCTTGGAGACAAAGTGCTAAGATGGGATTCCAGAAGAGAAGACAAAAGGAAACATGGGAAGTTTGACTTCCTATTGAAAGGACCATACATTATCTATGCCCTACAAGGAAAAAATACATATTTTCTCAAAAACTTGGATGGCACATAAGTGGAAGAAGGACCAGTTAATAGTCGAATGTTAAAACATTACTTTGATTCTACTTATTAAGGTTTACCATGATGTTTAACATGTATATACTATATCCGTTGTAATGTCACAATTTTCATTGGACAATAAAGTTTGCAGTTGAAGCTTGAAGAGAAGGCTCTAAGCTTTAGAAGTATTACTGTCATACATACAATAAAGCAGTAGGAAGAAAAAAATTGCAGATCAAGTCAAAGTCATTTAGAGGCCATCTGACCTACTATTTTTGACTTTCCACCAGGGAAAGCCATCCCCAAGTGGAGCCACTATTAGGCCCCTATACCAATAGGTGTCATATGTCATGATTGACTTGATGAGCTATATAATAGGTTCATACCTTTTGATATTGCAAAGGTTTTCTATATTTAAAAAAAAAAAACAAAAAATAAAAAAAAATATGTAAAGAGGGTATACCCTAAAAGAAAAATTAAAGGGTAAAAAGAATAAAAAATGGTCAAAAAATGAAAGAAAATGAACCGCAACAAAAATAAAGACCAGGAAAGTGTGCAAGTCTAAATGCCACTACTTTTTATTTTTGTAAAATAAAAAATTGTGTGTAGTTTGTCACCTATGCCACAATTCATGAATAGTCAAACAATTTAAACTTGGCTAATTCATTTTTCAATTTCATGTTATAGAAATAGAGAATAAATATCTGACCAACCAGTGTAATCTTACTAGATAAGTAGATAGGTAGAGTGAAAAAAAGAGCTCAATAGTTTAAACTGAGCCCTTGGATATAATAAGTGTAGATTTAGATAGATATCATTATGTAAAAGAAAAGAAAGTGAGAAAAGGGTTTGCCAGTCTAGGTGCACCCTAATAAAGAAGTGAAAATGCTTGGATAAAGTAGGTAGGGTAAGTAGATGATGGTTGCAGAATAAATATGTGGTGAATGGTTAAGTTTAATGCTTAAATCTTTTGCTTTCATCACTCGGACAAAGCACAACTTACATTAGATATAGCACATCAAAGAAACAAAGTCAAATTAATTAATTTCGCTATCCATTTTAACCTTAAGTTTCACTAACTTCCCCTAAGTACTAAAGGCATTTACAAAGTTAAAGGGGATCAGAGCATTTCTCTGACTTCTGGATGGACAGGACCCTCAACCCAATAATTTATAAAGCCTAAGTACTTAAATCATTCATAAAAATCATCCATTCCCTTTCATAGGTTTTTCCTAAGTAAAATCCTATTTTACTTAGGAAAATTAGAAAAATTTCCACAAAAATCCCTCGTTTCACTTTAGCCTATGTTTAAATACACACTTTAAATGCTTTTATACTTAGCGCTTTTTCATTATGTCATATTAATGACTAACCTATATTATATAAATCCCCTATAACAATCTACCCACTCCCATATTATTGTAATTATGTAAAAATCCCGAAAATACTATATATTCCGCTCCTGGTTAATTATAATCATAATATGTTTTCAAATGGGATTAATTAGTTAATTAGTAACTAATTAACAGTCCCGACCCTCTGCCAATTTAAAACAGTATTAATTAACCCTCATGGTTAATTAATAACCTCACCAGCCAATCCCACTGCCCCCGATGTGATTAAATAATACTTAATTATATCAGGGCCCGCCTACACTAGACTCCTGTCACTTCATACCCCCCAACCACCATCTGATCACGTCTCCCATATCCGATAGCTGATGTGCATATCGCACGACCCTTTGTGACCGCACGTTAACGTGCGATCACAAAGCCGTTTTGTGCACAACACCTTGCCACGCATTGCTTTTTCTATGGAATCACTAGCCCAATGCAAAATAACACCCTTCGCCATAAGTGGTACGATATGAAACCATTTACCGCCCTCCCACAGACGAAAAAACATCATGTCGTTTTACGACTCACGCCACTCATCCGAATTGTAAAGCCTGCCAACTCTGACTTTGTATATAAAACAAATAAGTCGTTTCCACTATTTTATCCTACAAACTGTACGCCCATGCAAAATCGTTGAGGTCAACCATTTTGAGCTTCCAGTTGCCAACCTGCTCCAAAATTCGTAGTCGACGTAGCCCAGAGCTCTCCAGCCACACCCAGTACTTGCATTTTGTCACTCATCCCCCAAAAAACAAGTATTTATCCAATTTCGCGAGAAAAACCTTGCAAACACTTGTTTTCCACTGTAAATTGATGAAAAAGCCCAAATTCATTATAATTCAGTTATTGCTTTCGTCATTTAAGTTCCCCAGACCCTTTACTTTTCCCATTTCATAAAGAAAACCTTAGTTCCCTTTCTAAATCCACAAGAACCAGAAATGGAAACCCCGGTAGCTTTGAATGTTGTACCCATTAATGCTCCTCATCAAGATTTAGACTATCTGCCTCTCATAGATAAGAACTTCCAAATAAAAGACTTAATCATTGATAAAAATCACCTCAAAGTCTTTTTCCAATGTAGGGATAACTACTTGAATGGCCGTGATATCATAGGACTGTGAGAATCCAATCTTCCCATATATTTTCTTTCCTTTGTCCATGTTTTCCCTGACATAGTCCATCATTGCCATGCCAATTATGACCCCAACCGCAGAGTAGTTATGTCTCCCAACCAAACCATCATTTTCCCAATAACTGCTGAGTCAATTAGTGAGATGTTGTGATTTCACTCCAGCTAGGCTCTCATCCCCATTTCCATTGGACATTTACTTGAACAATTAGCTAAATTGTCCCAATCTAAACTTGATTGCCTCTACCAGACTTTTATACTAAAGCAATATCAAACCAAGGACCCACCTCCTTATCTGCAAGTTTTCTTCACTGATATAGGAAAATCATAGTTGATATGATATCTGTGGTCCTGGGATTCAACACTAGTGAATATGTAGATGAACTGACCCTAGTGTTGATGTCTATCTTTACTCCTTGACAGCCCCCTATTGTCAAGTATGACTATGCCTCATTCATTGCTGACAAAATTCATGACTAGCTCACAAGACTGGATAATGAAAGGCTCTTCAAGTTTTCCACCTTTGTATATCACCTCATTCTCTACTACCAACCAGAAAAATTCCCATTTTCTGTCATGAAACTAGATACTAAGGGTAATCCAAGATCTGTCATCTTTTGGACCTCCATCTTCCATGAATCTTATGGCAACCCTTATTCCTACAATGAGTTTATTGATCAGATTGTACACCCATCAACTATCTTGCTGATAGGGGTTTCACCTCCCAGAATTGGTGATGATATCAAGAAGATCCTCCAGCTCTCTAAACAATACAGAGTGGGTGACTGGTATCTATACCAAAACCATACAAAAATCAAAGTATATGGATGTGAGCTTTCCCCATTCAAGCTGCCCAAATATGTTCCAATGAGACTGTTTGCATTGGAATACTTACAAACAAATGATAAATTTAGACTTGATTCATGTTTACAAAGCCAAAAAGAAAGCACAACTGAGAATCAGGAGTCAGTTAGGCCCTTTCATCTGCAACACTAGGGATGCATGGAGAGAAGCAAAGAAAATTCTAGAAGATCAACTTAAACTACACAAGAGTTTTAGTTGGTTTTCTTATGATCCCCATAGTTTTATCTGTGATAGAAGGACAAAAAATAGACTATCACCTTACATACATCACATAATTCCAGAGATTGAACAATTTGCCAATATGGATAAATGGAAGGAAGCTATCTCAGTGGAAACTGATGCTAAACAGGTCAATATAGAAAATGTGATGAAGGATCTTGAGAAAACACGACCTGGATTCTTTTGAATAGGTACAGTTTGAAACATCTCAAAGGTCAGCATCAGATATTAGTGCCTCTACCATTGAAACCTCTCAGAAGCACTTGAAGGACACCAGCACACCACTTACAGGGACATCCAAGGGAAAGGGACCAGAGACTAGCACCCAAGCAATAGAACAAGCAATCATGTCTAAGCAGCCTAAAACTTCTCAAGAGCAGGCTCAAACACAGGCTCACCCAACTCAAGTTAATGTAGAAGAGCCCTCAATTTTGTAGACTCCTATGAACGAGGAAAGGAACAAGAAGAGAGACAGGGAAGTAGCTACTCCTGCAAGCGGCCTATCAGACCAGCTTGGTGCTAAAAGGCACGGGATAAATCCTCATTTAGAAGAGGAAATTTTTGAAGAAACCATAGTCAGTCAAAGAAAATAAGGTGTAGACAGTCACCAGACTTTCCCAACAGGTAGGACACCTTCTAGCTCACAGAGACAGGAGCTACAGAGACAACAAAGCATTGAACAATCATCCTTCAAGCCTCCAAGAAGTGAGAACCTAGATTTTAAAAAGAAATTCAAGGAAATCAAAGCTAGGAATGAGGCATTGAGTATACAGGTCTATAATCAATACTTGAAAATGGCTTTCACTAATCAGAACAGGTTAATGTTGGCCTATGACATCAAGGAGGGTAAAATGGAAATAAGCCTCTTCAAACCTAAAGTGCAAAAACCTCAAACAGCTACAGATTACCTTCAAACCAATTTTGAGGTCATGGCCAAAGATATTCATCCCTTCGATCAAATTGAGCTACACAGGCAAACAGGGGAAATTCTATATTCAACTTTGACTGGTAAGGCCATGATGGTCCAAAGATTAGAGAATTCTCTAAACAATACAACTGCCCAATTACAACTCGAGAGAGCCTCCTCACAGGCTAAGGATAACAGGATTAAATCTTTGGAAGAGTTAGTAATTGGACTGGGACATAATCCAAAAGATGTGAAGGCTGCAGAAGCCTTAATAAAGAAAAAATATGAAGACATAGTTTCCTTGAGAAAGGAGTGAAAATTACCCCCATCTAAACATCCACAAACTACAGAAATTATTCAAAAGAAGTCTGAAGAGGAGCTTATGGACTTGGTCCTACAACTTAATGAACAACTGAAGGAGACCGAGCAAGAGTTAGAAGGATATCTCAAAAGCAAGTTGAGGGAGTCGACCTCCCAACCACTAAATGTGATCCCAGTGGTCTCCACTATAGTCCCTTCAACACTGGCAACAACTCTAGCACCCAATGTCCCTATGGCCACAGCTGAAGCATTGATAGGTATAGACATAGAAATAGTACCAGAAGGAACTTTAGGTCTAAGTACAGAGGAATTGATAAAATCAATGGAGGAAATGAAGCTCCAAGTTTCATAGTTGCAAAAGGTAAAAGAACAATATGTTACCTTAGAACAGAGATATGACCTTTCAAAGATAAATTTTAATACAAATAATATTTGAATAGATTCATTTAGTAAAGGTAACACTGGAAGAAATTCGAAGGATAGAGGAAGAATTAGGAAAGATGCCTGAAGAAGCCACCAGGCTTATAAATTTTTTGAATAGTAAGAACAAGTATCAGCTAGAAGAAATGGACATTGAAGACAGAAGAGGGACTATTCTAGAAGTCAAGAAGGTATTGACAAAAAGGTCTTTGATGCAAAACTTGGAAAGAAGATGCCAAAACATGCAGGAAGAGATTAATGCTTTTATGGAGAAATTTAATATTTTGCATAACCAAAGGCTACCCAGTCCTTTAGTTATCAATGATAAATTAATGAGGTATATAGATTATGTTGAAAAATTGGATCAATATCCAGATAGCCAGGTAAGTTCATCAACCAGTACATCAGCACGAAAGGCACTTCCCACAGGTAGAGTTCTCTATGACAGTCTAGAGAACCTTTTCTATGTTGAGCATGAGTTAAAGCATTTGTTTCCAATTCAGCCGACTTTTTTCAAGTACACCAAGATTGATGAAATCCTCAGAAAAGTTCAAAGGACCATAATACCACAGGAAAAATGGTGCGAAAAAAATGCTAGACATTATGTAATT
Organism: Pinus taeda; assembly: GCA_000404065.3. Classification (NCBI taxonomy): domain Eukaryota; kingdom Viridiplantae; phylum Streptophyta; class Pinopsida; order Pinales; family Pinaceae; genus Pinus; species Pinus taeda. Next base: position 35,970 of record APFE031465429.1, on the reverse strand, counting down.
TATCCTTGGTAAACAAGTAAATTTGCATTATTTAATACAGTCAATGAGGATAAAAAAGGATGAACAAGGATCAAATAGTTAAAGAGTATCCGAACAGGTCAAAGTGTATCAGTGAGAAGTGAAAAGCAGAATAGCTAGCACGAATTTACAAGGAAGACAGCAAGATGCCTCATCTTAGGGCCTGCCTCCAGCTCATTCACAAAAATAGGGACAACAAGCCATTAGTTCATTTTATCTTCTATCTACAAGACCATCAGTATCTATTTTCATGTAACTTATAGTTAGTCACCTTAGAATATATCTCTCTTTGTTATGAGATATTTTATTCTAAAAATTTTGTATAAATACTCCCTCATTCGGAGTATTGAGGGTGGATTCTTAGACATTGTTGTAAAACTGATTACTTCGGAATAAAGTGTTGTTGGACCAAATCTTGCATGGCTAGCTAGATATAGACTTGATACAAAGGACTTTTCACAGGATTCAAGTGTTATACATCGAACAAATAAGTATTTTATAACTCATGTGTTATTGTTTTCTTGTTTAATATCTCAATTATGTTCCATATCTGAATATTAAAATGAAAAAGCATAATTCAGAAAGTGCTTAAGTGTAATCGGTTTTCAATCGTTTTTATTCTTAATGTTTTCCTCTCAACTATGATAGGCAAGGAATTCTTAATTTCTTCTGCCTCTTGTTTTATCATTTAGATAATTTAGTAAAAAGTCCTTAATTTCTTTTTACTAGTGACCATCCGAATTCTATCTTCTCAAAACATGTGGAAGGATCCTTAATTGCCCTTCTTCCCTTTTGAGCCCATCCCATCCTTTCAAGTTATCATTTTCTCCCTGTTTAGCTATCCTGCCCTATGAAGCCACCCTGTGCTGATAAACCAAATTCAGTTGAGCCATTTTCTTTTGACTCCATTAGCCCAATGGCCTGAAATATTCAGTTCTACCCATCTTCTATTGAATTTCACCACTAAACCCATTCAAAATCCCAAAGCCTACATAACTAGCCTAAAACCTTATAAAAAAATGCTAAAACTTAAAGAGAGAGCCCTCTCTAGGTACAGATTGGCTAGATTCTATACCCAAAAGTTGGTTTGTGGTTACCTCAGACCCCTTTCCTCTTCTTACAACTTCTAGGAAAATGTAAGTGATAACATAGTGGCAACTCCACTCGGGAACGAAAAATGTGTTGTTATTGTTGTTTACTTTATAAAGTACAGACGGAGCCTGAAGTTAGCCAGGTAGCCTTCGAACTATTTTTGCTCTGCAAGTGCATAAGCAGATAAATGCTGCTTCAGTCAATCTCTGGTTTAGTTTATGAATTGAGCATGAACCAATTCCTCAGTCAAACAAATCTTTAGGAATGTTTAAATTCAAATCTGAATCATCTTAATGAAATCAAAAAAGTTTTTGTTGTCCCAAGATCATAGTCTTCAACATCATCCTCACAAATCTCCTTGTTGACATTTAGTGTTGGCTTGTATGGGCCTGACCCAGGTTCGGGGGTGATTTAGCCAAGTAAATCCTGGTACTACTGGCCCTTTCGGCAACAATCCACGGAGTGCGGACTGAGGTCTCACCCGAAGTAGTATGGAAGGGTGCTAGAACCAGGTTTCTACACCCTGGGGATGTTTGATGAGCTTCCGGCGGTTCACGTTTTGACCCTACACACATGTCGCTATGCGTACTTATTAGTTCCTCGCAACCTGTGATGTTGCCTCCACGCAACCCTACCCAGGACGCGATCCATATTATACCCATGTTCCTTGCTATTTAATCTGTTATTACCCAATTACTTAACTGATCTGTGTAAGACTGGTGATAATTAACAATATATCTAGCAATCATATAAGTGCGCACAGTAAAAACAGTATAAATGTAAAGAATTTAATACACAAGCACATGCATAGAAATTGGAATCAACTTCTCTTTATTATTCTTCGTTCAATATTATAGACTCAACATCGCCCTGCACACATAGCTGCAAGGGTCCGTACACTCAACTGCGGACTCTACTAGGCCTATGCACACTCAGCTGCAGAGCCTCTTCCTACTACTATGACCCAGTACACTTAAACTCTTACTCTATGCTTCAACCATTCGTATTCATCTATCTCTTCCATTTGCTATCTTTTACACTTAGAGCCTCTCTCTATTTATACAATCCCATGGTCCACGGACCATGGGTAGGCCGACATGACTTTACATTACATTACAATACTTAGGATGGACAACCCTATGACTCAAACTATACTTCGCGCTCCGCACCCGCAATTCACAGAGTCTTACAATACATTTGGCCAAAACTTGGACTCTGATCCCCAAAACATGATGTGGGGGGATTCCATATCCAACATTTAGTGGAACATCATTTTCATCAAATAATTTCTCTAAAGGTACCAGACCTTTAGGAATCACATTACCTTTCAATTGAACAATGTTTTGGCCAACGATGGAATATTTCCAAGGTAACTCATCTTCAATTTCTCCCTCTTCAACATTTGCAACTTCTTCTTCCTGATCAATCTTTGAATTTGAAAACTTTCCTATCACTTCCAAAAATATTTTTGTTTTTTCCTCATCTTCATAATACCTGCCAATATTTGACATTGTCTAGTGTGGAAGGTCTATATCAGACTTCAACCTTGTACCTCAATTTTGGATTCTATGGAGGTCTAAAAGTGTTGGCAACCACCACAAGTGAATTGACCAATTTGTTACCTTCTTTTAGTAGAAACTAAATATTGAATGTTGAAAATAAGTTTTCCACTAGGTCCCAAACTTCATTCTAGTAAGCTCTAAGCCTTGGGTGCTTGTCTGACACTGTGCTCCAAAATCAGAAATAGATTCGATCTTCATCTCCAAATCAGAAATAGATTCGATCTTCATATTCATAGCAACTTGCAGACCAATAATTAGAGCTTCATACTTTTTTATATTATTTGTAGACTCAAACTCCAATTTATAATACAAGGGAATCATTTCACCTTTTGGGGAAAGCAGGAGAACCCTTGCATCATTCCCTTCCTTGGAGTATTCTCCATCATAATACAATGTCCAAATTCTATTTTGTACTGCTCCTTTGTTTTGAACCATTGTAGGAACCTGCACTTGTGTATCCTCAGTAATTTCTATATGTACTTGTAACATACAATAAGAAAAGTCATCCTTTTCCTGGCTATAAATAGGAGAATTATTGGAACCCACCCTCATAATTGTTTTGGCAAATATTAACTCCCTATATAGTCTTATTTCTTCTCCACCAAAAACTGGAATGATCACATAAGTGAAATACATCTTTAACACTCCTCCCATCTTATCTCCCAAATGATCTAGAAAGAAGCATTTCAAATCTAGATGGGATGTCTAAGACTACTATGTCCATCACAATAATTTTGGTTAGAATTTGAGCTAGAGAAACCACAAGATCTTCAACGATCCAAACACACTTGACTCTCTTAGAGTCAAAGGAGTAAAGATCCTTATACAGGTTTTTGATTTGAAGGTTTAGTTGCTTCATCACTGAGTGGTGCAATAAATTTTGAGAAGCAACTGAGTCTAGCATACAGTTATGAAGAATAAAAGTATGCATTAAAAGAGAAATATAAAAAGGGGGAGTAGAAGAATCATATTCCTCTACACAAGGGCTAAACATAACCATTGGCCTCTCCTCCTGCAAATTGATTGTGTATGTTGCATCATTTTGTTTGGGACAAGTTAGTAAAGTCTGAAATCTTATTTTTATAAGCAGACTACTTCACCAACTTAGTCAATGGAATGGGAATTTTAACCTTCTCCAATTCGCTCTAAATACTGAAAGAATGAAATTCGTCCTTTAATTTTCTCCTCCTCTGTTGGTTTCTCCTTTTGAATGTTTTGTTGAATCACCATAGGCTGCTGAACCTATTTCCCCTATGCTACTTTAATCTATTGACTCTTAGAATTTTCTCCCTATTGGACTAGAATTGTTCTAAGAGGTTTCTTTCCCTTTTCATCAACGTTTTGAACATACTATTGAGCAGGATATTTTGACTATTCTTCCATGTGATCTTGAGTCCTTGATCTCTTCCTAGATCTGAGATCATATTTCTTATGCAATTCTTCTTGCATCAAATATGTTAAATTTCTTCTTTGCCCAACATAAGTTGTGACTCATGACCAAAATCCTCATCATATAATTTGTCACCCTCTTCCTCCAACAGAGTATCATAAAATCTAAGAGTCGCTTTGATTTATTCTTCTAGTTCATCTTCAATATACAAAGGAGGTTGCACCTCATCCCATCTTTTCCTCTCCCTCTCCATAATCTACAACAATGGTCTCCTAAATTGAGGATTGAAGTTTCTATTTTGTCCCTATTAAATTTTCTTGAGAGGGCTTTTATTGTCAAGCTCCATCTTTATTAATTTATTAGAAAAATTTCTACTAACCTTTGTCATCTTATCTAGATTTTGGTCATGTGAATCTATTTGCTGGTTAGAGGGTCATGTATCTTCCTTTCCCTTCTTTTTATCTACTAGTTCAGATTTTTGTTTTATTTTCCCTGTTGCAAACATATTTTCTTCAATTTCAAATGCATCAATATAAATCTCATCTAACGTGGGAGATCGTCTTTCCCTTAGTGTGAAACGAAAATATGACTCAAATTCTCCTGCAAAAACTATCTTTGCACCAGTAGGAGATAATTTATCTATAATGGAAGATTGTTATAAAGTTTGTTAAATATTTTAATAAATTCATACACGTATTCATGCAGATTCCTTTTAATTGGATTGAATTTTTTCAAGAAATACCCATGATCTTTCTTCTCTCCCCACCTATGTATAAAAATATTTTCCAATTCCTTCTAGGTATTGATTGAATTAGCTGGGAGAGTCTTGGACCACTTTATTTCTTCTCCATTTAATGATTGTACAAACAACCTCATTACTACATCCAAATACTCCACATTCATATTTTCTTCAAAAGCACAAAAGGTTGCTATATTTTTTTGATCCATGACTTTATATTCTCCTGTGAATCTTGGAAACAACTTTAGATAATCTTGGGGGGATGGAATTCATGGTTTGGGGGAGCTTTTTAGTTGCATATCGATTTTAAAAAAAATCCTTGAATAACCATATTTTGATTTTGAAGGAGTGGAGGAGGGTTTCTTGCATGAAACACGAAAGAGGGTGGTGAAATGATAGATATGGGAACTGGCTGAGAAACCGAAGGGACAACATGCTATGAGGCTAAAAAATAAATAGTTTTGATTTCTTCAAACTCTGAAATTAATGCAAAATATAAAGAAATAGATTCAAAATATATTTCCTCTGTTAGTGTTAGTACCTTCATCCCTCCATCAGTGATCAAATTTCTCTTTTTGAATGCATTTTAGGTGTTCCATCCAATCAACTACATTCCATTAGGTCATGGATCAATTGATGGTAGTGGTTCATTGTCAATTTCCCTCATGTCATTTACCTGCTATCCTATTTTCACATGTTCAGGTCATTTACAATAATTTTTTGTCATTACATTTGCAAAAATCATTTTTAGGGCTTTAGGTCTCATTAGGTCTAGGGTTTGTCATCATGGTCAGCAAAAAAAATAAAACTCAATATACGGTCAACATGCACATGTGGAGGTATAATAAGTTCATAAAATTACAAATTCATTGATGATATGCTTCATAAAGGTTTTTTACCTCAAAACTCTATTTTGTGGTCAAAACAAGGTTTTTTCCATTTCATGTACAAATTTTATGTAATTTCAATGTTTCTATATGTAATAAGTTCCAGCTAATGCCCTTGGTCACCTTGCCAACTCCAGCCACTGCAAGAAACAAAAACATCAATGCATCAATTCATAAAGTGATCAAGAAGAATCAAACTACAAAATGAAAAACGAAGTTTTTTAAAGCAAAGTGAATAAGACTTTTGAAAAGTGGGTTTGTAAATGAATAATAAAAACAAGGGGATATAAAGTTCTTCTTTATGTTTGAAAGTCTCCATTTTGTGCAAGAGAGTGAGCTAAAAGGAGAAAATCAGGTTTGTGGAAGAAAGAGGTGAAAGTCAGCAAAAAACACGAATTTTCACTAGTGCTACACACCTAGGCACTGGCGCTACGCACCTGGCGCAGGTTTTGCACTGGATTTTGGTCGTGCGCTACGCATACAAAGTGCACTACGCACCTGGGAGGTAGCGCTACGCACCTACCTATTGAGCTCCAAATCACATTTCATCGCCTTCCTCTGCCTCCAAATTCAGAAGTAACCTCTCAACAAGTAAAACCTCACATCTGGTCTAGCAAGGGACTTTTTCATCTGTGGTGGTGATTTGTGTGTCTAAAAAATAAACCCTAGCTGTCTCTAAAATTGTCTTGCCAAATTTGCATAGGGTTTTGTTTTCTGTTGTTTTAATTTCCCTTTCAGTATCTTCCTACACTCGATTCCATTCACTTGCACTAAATTTCCCTAAATCCCTTCCTCTTTCCCTCTCCCAAAATCATTGGCACTCACTCCCTATTACCAAACCCTAAGCTCTATACATTATTCTGAAACATTAACCCTATACATTCCCAAAACCCTAATTCCCATTTCCTATTCCCTCATTACATTCCTTCCACCATCAAAACCCTCATTTACAGTCATACTATTAGTCAATCCCTCATTTTCCAAAAGAAAAATAGCAGTCACCCCACTCACCCTCATACTTCAAAAATCTCTTCATACTTATCATTTTTCACTCCAAATTTGCAAGTATGGAGACAGACTCCGCATATGAGAGGGATGATGAAACTGTCAGTGATTCTTCCCAAGAGGCTCATGCACCAAGAAAACCACATAAAGTCGAAAAACATATCCGAGAGGAGCCCAACACTCTAACAGAGTTACTTGCTTGCCCTCTTGCAGTAACATGTTTTAAACATCAGCCTTATTACCAGTTTTGTGAAATGGTGGAGAGGGTGAAATATAACCATGAGCTTGCTAGGTTATTTGTTCTTCATATTCACAATGGCCAAGTCAACCTAGCTGGTGTCTCTTTCACCTTGACACCTGAAACCATAGCAGCAACGATAGGCATCCCTAATGTGGGTGAACAGTGGAATTAGGGGCAGCATGTGGGCAAAGAACATTATGAGCCTTACATCAAGGCTAGTTATCAAAGGCAAATCAGTAGGGTCTTTCCTTTCAAATGCTTGCAAGATACTTATACTCCACTCATGAAACTCATCATCAAATATTTTACTTGTGAGGGGAGGTTTTCCTGTCCATATACATACCATGTCAGATAGCTGATGCATTTCACTAGAGTGAGGATGATGAACCTCCATACTTTATATGTAGGAATATTGAGAAGATGGCTCATTATGTGCAAATAAAACCTCTTCCTTAGCAGTTTAGTAGAATTTACCATTTCTCATTGCTTAAAATTGTTGTTTTGCATCAGCTAAGCTTGTTGAATATTTCATGGGATACTTCATTGCACATGAGGCTTTGAAAAGCCCTCAGGTGACTCCATCGGTGCTTCAAGAAGAAGCAGGGCCTTCAAACCAGCCAGATGTTCATGAGACTAAAACTATAGGTGTTCTAGTGTTTGTCACTTATGAGAAAGGCACAAGGATACTATTTGCAGCTACCAAATGAGTATTATCTCCACCAAGGGTGGAAGGGGTCTCGTTTTCTTCACCGGATCATAGGCAAATGCTATCTTCACCTAGGGTGAAAGGACCTTTGCCTTCTTCTTCAGCAGAATAGGTACAGGACAAAAGAAGGCAACAATTGCATGATGAGTGGCCTTCTGAAGGGCAAGATAGATATTTTGTCTTGGTTGAGGAGGATGACATTGATTTGGGCCCTCAAAGCTCAAAACTCAACGATGTGATCATTAAGGAGAAAGCAGTTGAGATCCAAGCCTTGTCACTTGACCTTGAGAGGGCTAAATGGACGATTAAATTTCTTGAGCAAGAGAACAAGAAAATGGATGACAAACAAACTATCATGGACCTACAAACCATAAGGGAAAACTGACAAGTGGCAAAAAGAAGGAAAATCAAGCTGACTTCACTAGAGCAAGAAATAGAGGCTGACTGAGAATCATGGCTGGAAAGAGTGAATATCCACCTTGAGAGGCTTCTTGATAAGGCTAATAAGGAGAAAAAAATGTTGCACCATATGGCCTATCACTGCTTGACCTGGAATAAAATTTGCAAAACAAGGGTGAAGAGATTAAAGGCCAAACTAAAGAGAGCTTTGAAGAGAAAAAAGGAGCAAGATAAGCTCAAGATCTTAGATGAAGTATCATTGGCCTAGCATAGCACATAAAAGGGATAACTCATGCCAAATTTTGAAGAAATTTGGTGAAGTTTTTGTCATTTTTAAATTTTTTGAGGCAAAAAACAGGGTTTTTCAACAGGTGCGTAGCGCCACCGGTGCTACGCTTTTGATGGGGACCTCCATTTGCAAAAAAATTAAAATTTTTGGAATGACCATGAAAATTTATGCATGCTCAAAAACGGCTGAGAAGTTTTGACAAGTTTTGGACCTCCAAAGAGCCAAAAACACCCAAACAATGCCCTCTCTGCCACATTTTTTCCACACAGGAAGCAGTCCTGGGAGATTGCATTTTTGAAGTGGAAAATGGACACCAAATCAAAAAATTCAAGTTGTCCCAGAAAGTAGACTCACCAATATTTCCAATGAGCTATTCTACCCCTGATTTGGACTTCGGGAAGCCTTCCAAAACTGGCCTGGAAAAATCACTACGCATAGAATCAATGGCGCTACGCATAGGAGAAACATTTGCCAGTTTTGCCTGTTTGCTCAATATTTCGCCTAGTTTTCTGCCAGTTTGACTTTTTCTTCTCTCTTTGGTAAATTCATGATGTAATATGATGTATCTTGATGTAATATGATGTATCTTGATGTACTATGATGTAAAAATGATGAAAAATGACTCAAGGAGGTAGATACATCAGTTAGAGTTGTTTTGATGATGAATGAATCAGTTTCCATAGTTTTAGAGGCAAGTTGTTCCACTACCTTTTTTTCAGTTCCTAGTTTTGATCTTTTTGAAACAGCTCCTTGACTCATGGATTCAACCCCTGATGGCTATCATAGGTGGTTTGATGCCTATATCTTGTACTTTCTTAGTCATTTGTCAAGGTTGGGCTCTTGTGGATTCATTGAGCACTATTGTACCTCACTTTTGTAGTTTGGCAAGGAAATAAACCAGGGTTTTGCACCATTTTGTGGAATTCTTGTGGTAATGTGAATTAGCATTTTTTTCCTCTCTGTAATTCACTTGATCTTATGTTTATGTGTGCCATCATCTCTCTTATTCTGCATAACTAAATGAATCAAGTATGAAAGGTAGAATCCATTGATATTTCAGTGCTCTGCCTTAAGGTTTATTTATTTTTACATGTTTTCTACTATCTGAAGATGACTCATGACATTTGCATGCCCTCTCCAGCTCCTCACTAGTATTTAGACTCACCATTACACTCATTTCAAAGTGCTAAAACACTTGCCTACCTCACCCCAAAGAAACCTCTGCAAATCTGAGTTGATTTCCCGGACCCAAAGTTGTCTTCCCCATCTGATCCAGCAACCAAACATTAAAATCAATCAAATTCGTCTGAGAAAACATACCTAGCCTAAAATTAGTATTCATATCAGTCATCTCAATCATTCCTTGATATATTTTCATTGAGATTGACAAGGAGAGAGCCCTCTCCCAACCTGGTAGGGCTAGCTACCAAGTTAAGCGTGGTTTGATGTTACCCTAGACCTGCCTTTCTCAGCGTGAGGTAGATTTAGGCCCTAACATCCTCAAGAGTAGGATCAAGAAAAAAATATTGAGAAGAAATGGAACTGACTTCAAAAAAATCCAAATCTCCAGTGATTTCTTCTGGGTGAGGAACTCTGGGATGTTGAGATAAATAACTAGAACTAGGAGCATAAAAAGTAGGACTTGGAGTTTTTGGATATTGTTTATATCTCCAAACCCTTTGGGAAACAAATTTTTCAGGGTCAGATAAAGCTAGGATTTTTTGTTGTGAAGTGTCTGACCTCATGTGGGGTCTTCTTGGAGATAGGGCTACTACTTTTATTCTCACTTGGTGAGAAGACTCAGCCAATACACTTTATTTTCTCACTAGAAAAATAAATGGTTTTCAAAAAACTAGGGAAAAATATCTTCATTCTTCAATCCCTGACAACGGTGCCAAACGATATCGTAACCCTACAAACAACCTTTGGCCGAGAAGAGGTCAGTGCCTAAGAAATATGTACAAAAAGATAATAAATTGTGTTTGTAATCCCATTATTATTATTATTCATAGATATGTTATATATTTAATGCAAAGGAAACTTCTTGGATAAAACTATATTTAAAAATGGCCAAACTATCTGTGAAAATGATTTTAAAGTTGTAGTAAGGTGAGAGAAAGAAAGAGTGGAAGATTTAGAATAGAAGGTTGTAGTTGCAAAATATTCTAAACATTATCATAAAGTATGAATATTCATAAAATGGATGTATAGAAATATGGAGAGCAGTTCAAGGTTACTTAATTAAAATTTATAGGTACTATGAATTAAGTAAATCTATATTACAAAAAATAACCAGCAACTTCATGACATATTTCCAAAGAACAAGGATACTTAATGACTTACAATAGTAAAGGAAAACACATCATATTCAATAGATAGATGGAATCATCTAGAAATCTTATTATATCTCCAAGAAATAGTGAACACATTACACATAAATTTTCTCTTTAAAGTCAAAAACTCGGAACCCCAAAAAAGAGTTCCTCAATGTATTTTGTAGGAACATTACAAAGATGATAGTTATAAAATCCGTTATCTTCCATGAACTCCTCAATCTACTTTTAAAAACTAATTTAAACGCTACTGAGTCTTTATGAGGACTCAAACTTAAAAATTTAAAATACTTTGTTTTAAAATTACAAACTACAATATCTTTAAAGTATCTCTTTTGGAGTAGAACATGTGGTTGATTTTCACTCCATCACTTGGGATCGTTGTGCAGGATCACTTGTAGAAGCTCCAGGTTCATCTGCTTTAGTTGGTGACATCAATGCTCGACACCTTTTCCATACTAACATATCAGATCTCGGGCATTTAATAAACCTAACATGAGCCATTTTGAAGTTTGTTATACGGATATAGGTTGGCTTCCTTGTGAAGACATTTTTGACCAACCATAATAAATGAAAATCTCTTTGTAAATAATTAACAATGGTGGAGCCTTTTAGAATTGTTGGTTTTTCATGAGAGGAATTGATCTTGCTCTTTTCCTCAACTAATAAGGTCTCACATGTGTCCCGTGGGAGAAGATTACCCAGTTAATCCCAACATGAGGGAAATCCTATTCTTATTCTTTTATCAAAATCTAAATTAAATGACAAAACAAATTCCTTGATTTCTCCCAATTTTACCTCTGTATTTTTCTTGTAGATGTTCTTTCGTACAATTTTGTTTATTTCGAGAAAAAGGGTTGTTTTGTCTTCAATATTCATGGTCCTCAACTCCCGAGTAGACATAGAATTAAGGAAATCGATCATTATTTTATCTAGATGGGCACTTCACTGGGATTTATCTTTGTTTGAGGCAATAATCACCTCTAAGCCTCTTACAATTGTTTTCTCCTCTACCATGGTCAACATGTAATCCCAAATTTTCTTCACCTCCTGGATAAACTCATTCCAAATAATATCTCTTGCATGTATGAGAGACATATTAACTTTTCATTTCTTCCTTAACTCTTTAATTTCATCACGGGCTTTCTGATATTTTTTTTATGTTGTGATGCACTTTCCTTATCCATATTTAGTTGTCTCTCCTTGATCTTTAAATTCTCTTTTGTATCTTCTTCATTTCTTCTTCTGAAATCTTCAGTTCATTCATGACTCTAATAAGCTTGTCAACAAGGTCTTTAAAGTTTGGTTGCACCAAAATTGTGCACACATGTGTGTCTATCTTTTGTTGAAGGCTTGCATTCATCTATTTCAAAGTGTCCACCTCCTTATTTCTTTCCAGAATCTTCTGGGTTATAAGTTTCTTTTCTTTCTCAACTTGAGCTACCTCTCGGGCCATGACATGTTCAGTTGCAGGAAACTTCAATTTTTTCCTTAATGTTTGAATCTTTGATTCTGCTCCCTTCAACATATTCTTAGTAGCTAAGTTGTCTTCAATATTTACTCCGAGCTTGATAATCAATTTCTTCAGCTCCTCATTCTGGATATCTAAATCTCATGAGTTGGTTTTTTCTAATTTCAACTCATTTATCACCTTTCCCAATAAAGTTTGTTCTTTGCTTGCTGCTAGTGAAGTTTTTCTCAAGTCACTATAAATAAGTTCTCCAATTTTCTTGTGCAAATTAATTTTATCATCCAATGGAATATCTTCTGAACCTTTAGTTAATTTTGTGGTCTTGAATCCAACGACAGAAGAAAATCTTAAAGCAGAAGGATGGGAAAAATAGGGTTTCAACTGATTTCTCTCCAAATCCATGGTTGATAATAATTTGGTTTGATATTCTGATATGGATTGAGCTTCCATTTAATAAGAAACATTTTCTCTAATCTTTTTCTTCCTCTCCTCATTTTTTTCATAGGACTCCTTCAAGACAGAAATAGAAGTCTTCCTAGCTTCTTCAAAAACAAGAGAAGAACGTGTGCAACTTACTTCTCCCAACTGTAATTGGAAACCAACTTCAGAAGAAGACCTTTCCACCAAAGGATCAAATTATTTTTCCTTCCTATGTGTTTTCAATTACTTATAACTCTGGGTAGTTTCAACATCGATATCAATGACATATTCAATCCTTCCTTTTAATATGTTTTATGTAGGGTGAGGAGTTTCAACCTCCATCCCTTTCTGTGATTAAGATTGACCACCATTAGCAAGTTTTCAATTTCAGGTCTCGGTTCATGTACATATTGCGAATAGTAATTTTCCACCCTTCTCTTTGAGATAATAGGATGAGGGTCATAAGACTTTATCTCCTTGCTGAAACCGGATTTCCTCAAGCATTTTTTCTTCTTCCTCCATAGCTTGTCTATTATTAGCAATAAAATCCCCAATAGTCTTGGGAAATTTGAACAAGTATCCCTTCTTAGCTAGCACAAAATGGACTTTCTCTACATTCAAACTTTGCCTAATAAACTCTATTGCAAATAATCTCTTAGGTACAAAATATGGGAGCTTATAAGGGTCAACTTCTACTCCATATAACCTAATTTGAGTATAATTTTCAAATGCAAACTAGTTTCACACTTTGACATATCTACTCAACTGTAAGAAAGAACCATAATAAATGTCATGACACCATAATAAGAACCATAAGAACTGTAATAAATCCATTGCAAAACCAAAGGCCCAAGAACCATTCTCTCTCAACATTATAAGACAAATGGTGTAGTGTGATTGAATCATGGATACACATGTGGATGATGATGTCACCATGACATCAATATAGAGGAAACAAACATACATTTTTGAATTTTCAAGAAGCCAAAGGGGCCAAGTTTGAGTGATAGCCACATTAATAAATGTCCTTGATATACATCCATAGCCATATATTATAAACCCTAATATTAAACTATAATATTGAATTCTAATATTACAAACTCTAATATTATAAACCCTATTATAAACCTAAAACCTAATGATAAAACCTAATAGGATGAACAACCACAGAAATGGCTAACTCCAAAGGGAGGAGAGAGATGGTCGGAATCAATATGCCTCCTACTCTCAACTGCATAACTGAAGGGATAGTCACGACATGCATGGCCAACTCAGGGGATCAGATCGAACTGCATCTTTAAGATTTGGTGAAGCAATGGGCATCCACGGATGGCTCGGATCTGGGTCTATCGAATATGGGTCGATGTTGGAGGGATCTGGAAGCCCGTTTGCAACAAAGTAGTGGATGATCAGATCTAGAGACGCAGACCCTAATAGGACCACAATCAATAGAAATATGATTCTGTATGCAACGAAGGTTGACAGGTGTAAGTAAATTACAAGAGGCATTTTGTTACAAAAAAACATTAGATCTCCTACCCCACGTGGTGACTAGTCTTTGAAGATCTAAACCGATCCCCCCATAATAGAATCATGGGGTTTACAAACAAGTCTATGAGCTACCAGATCTATATTTGGATCAGCGGATCACAAGAGACCTAAAAATTGTATTTCTCAACCTTATTCTTGCAAGGTTATTACCCTATGTATACTCAAATTTGGAAAGGATTGTGATATCAGAAGTTTCAATTATTTCAGATCCGCTTGGTATAGGCCCAAATCTGTCATAGAGGTTCACAAATAATAAATATATTGTAGATATGGAAGCAGAGAGTCCGTCTATCAAGCATGTGAAAAGACTTTAGATGACAAACTGGTGGTGATCTTCAAAAGGTTATATCGTGAAGAACAATAACCAGAACCACATGAAGGAGCCCTAATCCAAATATTTATCAGAACATTGAGAGGGAAATATATTTGTATGAGGGTCTGGAACAAAATCTAGATACAAGCTCTCACGTAAGAGATTCAAGAACAATTAGGTATACCAACAAGTTTTCAAAATTTGATCTATGCAGGGAAATCACTACAGGAGGACATCATGCTACAGGACTATGGCATTGTTCCCAACATGACCATCATCCTCAATATGAAACTTCTTAGAGGGTTCTTTGGATCTATCTCAAAAGGACCAGCTTCATTCAAGGATGCAGTCAAAGGGAAGGTGGAGCCCCAAAACAATCCAGAACAAATTCCCATAGTGGAGCAAATGTCTAAAGTGCCATCTTTAATAGTCATTTTGGCTAAGGTAAATGATCTTTATGCAAATTTCCGTACAATTACATGTATATTTAGTGGATTCTGGCCCAAATTAGAGACTCTTCACCAATGGCTTTTCTCTACTTGGACAACAAACTCTGATATCCATCTATGTTCTAAAGGTTTTTTTATTTTCAAGTTTGATAAAGTAAAATATAAGGATTATGTATTAAACAAGGAACCGTGATTTTGGGGAAATTTGGGGCTCTTCATGGTACCTTGGTTTTCGATATTTGATGCAACCACCATGGTGTTATCCAAAATTCATGTATGGGCCAGGATACATAATCTACCATTGCATTTTTCGCACCACAAAGTATTAGAAGGAATTGGGAAATCATTGGGGAAATTTTTTAAGGCTGATGCATATCAAGTCTCAAAAGGAATTTTCACTTTTGCTAGAATCTGTGTTAAAATAGACCTTATCAAAGGCTTACCTGATAGCATATTATTGCTCCAAAATAAAATACAGTGGTCACAGCCCCTTGATGATGAGAATATGACATTTAGTTTTCATGCATGTCTTCAAACAAGACATCTTCAAAGTGCATGTCCATAAGTTTAAAAAAAAAAAAAAAAAAACAACCACAAAAGAGAAAAGATTGGAAATTTTCAGAACATCGGGAAGTATAAGATGCATACACCCTAGAAAACACTACAAACATCAATGATAAAAAATTCTAGAACACCTTGCAAAAGGGCGAGGACAAGCATTATTCCTCTTTAGTTCCAATGTCTTTCGTTTCGCAGCAGCAAAGTGTGAATATTACACATGAAAAAGAAGTGAGTGGTACCAAATGAATCCATGCTTCAGAAAACTTGGATTTTGATAAATAAATCCCAGTAAATGTAAAAGAGAACCAAATGACTATTGTATCATCCACACCCAACACTGTTGGTTGGTGAAAAGTGGAAAAAAAGAAAGGTAGAAAAGAGTAGATTAGTTTTAGCTCTCTGATGAGATTTTATTGATTCTGGAAGCCAAGATCTGTTTATTATGCATATGTTATTTAGCATCTACAGTATGTAACTTTATTCATTATGAATAAAGTTACGATTTTTCCTTGGGAAAAATATAAAACCTAATATTAAAATGTCTAGCCAATACCGAAATTTATTCTACTCAAATTTATTACATTGCTTTATTGCATATGTGCAACTTGGAAAAGTAGGATATGGTATTCAAGTGTAACTCCTAAATTATTATAACCATCCTGTCATAGAAGTTTGAGCCAAAACACTAGATTTATTGTGCAAGCAATTAAGATTCAAAATATGTTATTCTCCAACAAATCACACTAGAGAAATTGCATAATTTTTACAAGGACCATCATAACCATAGTGTAAAATCCTTAAATCTTAGAATGAATTATTAATGTCATAACATCCAAAATTAGGACTCAATTAAATTAATGTTGGTTAGCAGACATTAACATCATGAATGTATTGTAAATAGATGGTGTATCTATGCACAATGGGAGATAAGCCTTTGAGATCAAGTAAGGTGTTGTTCCTTTGCTCAATAAGTGAATTAAATGATGGTGTTGTAGTGGAAAAGCATGAGTTTAGAATTTGGGAGAAATATCATAACAAAAAATTAAAATAGTTCGTTAAACAAGAATTAACTTTGGGATGATATTGATCATTGAGTTATGTACTACTCAAGAACTTCAAAATATCTCATAGATATATGCTTTTGCAATCATATCCTAAATGTGTACAACAAGCCACCATAGATGAATTTATTATTGCAATAGGTCCAAAAATATAGTGCTTGATAACCTAAGTGTGTACAACATGCCACCATAGATGAATTCATTACTGCAATAGATCCAAAAAAAAATTGCTTGATAATCATTCACTTAATCAGATAAATGTATTGCTAGTGTTGTGTTACCATAGGTAAGTTATAGAGTGAAAATACCATAAATAGGATCCTCGAGATAAATGCAATTTCAATACTTCTATTCCCTTAACCCATGAGACAAATGAATTAAGAATTATGAAATAAATATGACAAATGTGAATTCATCTTTCTGCATTCAATTACAATTTCTCACTTAAAGTGAGATACCAAAACTTACTACAAGAGTCCCATAACTTCTCATATTCATGTTTAATAAGTTCATAAATTAATATGTGTATGCATAGATTCTCTTAAAAGCTATAGTGAAATCACTGAAGAAACTATGATATAAATTACACCATAACAACAATTTCCTATTTGAAATGATATGAGTTTTCATTGTGAGAAGTGTGTCAATGAATGCAATTTTGAGCGCAATAACACAAAATTAGAACTCAAAATAATTACAAAAAATCCATGAGAATGAAACTTGAAATGATGAGTTGCTTTCAGACTTCTAGAATGCTTCAAATAAGAAACACATAATACAATACATTTATAATTGTATAGTTCGAATAACCAATTATTATATCATACGAAATCATATAATAGAATAAGCCAATTAGATATCATAACGTTAAAAGACTTTATTTGTATATCGTCGCGGAGGGAGAAATGAGGATCGAATCAAAACTTTGGAGGAGAGAAATGACAATAGAATAAAAATAGAGTTAGACGTTAGACGAGGGGAGAAATCAGGATGAAATCAAAAGTGAGATATTCAATAATTAAAACATTGAAAACCGAGGGATGTTTGTGGAGGGAAATGTTTCGCATAGAGAGCATTTCCAACCCTCAGCCATATTGGCATAATCATGAGATAGCCACATTTTATAAATTAATTTTTAATAAATTAAAGTTAAAAACAAATTTAAGAAACTAAAAAATGATTCACAAATCTTCCATCTTGTCTACTGGATCACGTATAAGATAGAATATTCTAAGATTATTACATTTCGATGATCCATAATTTGAAATTATTTAAGCCCAATTCCAATATAAACCACATTTATAATCATAAAAATATAATGAATATTAATGTATAAATAGGGAAGCGCTTTGACAATGTATGAATCAATAAAATAGAATTAAATACCCAGCGCATATAATATAATTAAATAAAAGTATGTGGAAGTCATCTAGATTTTTTTAGCACCTTGCATTGTATCATCCTACTTGAAATCATGGTCAATAGAGATTGTAAAAAGTCTATGTTTGGAGGTTGATGAGTGAGAATATTTTCTTAAATTGAGAAGGATTCCATAACTAGTGGAAGTATCCTTCAAATGCATCTATTTGTGGATTTTGTCGGGCATTTACATTCATGACTATGGAATTATAACCATTACAATGGTTTTCATTTTCATGTACATTTGTTATCATTGAGATGATTAATGCCTGATTGAATTGGATGGTTTGCTCAGGCTAATGAAAGGCCCTGCGAACTTCTTAAACTTGAATATAATCAATGGAACCTATGCAAATAATAGGATAATACTGCCAATTTTTTATGGTGAAATTCTCAAAGTATGGATTATAATATAAAAATCAATTCATCAAGTAGGTTTCTTCATGTGCCCAACCAAAAAGAATAACCAAAAAAGTATTGTGCACCCATCCCAATAAACGCGAGAAAAATTAATTCATAGATTCAACTAGGGAGTTTAATTGCAAAGGGAATAGACACCCTTGAGGAAATATCCATAACATATAAAGGAAGAATGCCATGGAACTTAACCACCAAAATTGTAGTGAAACAAAAAGGCTCTCTTGGTAACACTGAGCACATGAGCATGAGCAAATATATGAGGACCCAAACAATTAAAAAGACAAGATATATAACCCAAATTCCAAGTGTTGAAGAATGTCACAACAAATTCTCAATTTGATTTTTCTTTGATTAAATTGAGAAAATTTGAACTTCCACATCAGAAAATAACTTGGACTAAGTTAATTGAGGTGACATGGATCTTGTTACTCAGTTAGCTCAGTAAATTCAAGTTAGAGGAGTTCAAATTCAGTTAAGAATGTGTGATTGCTAATTTCTATCAATCAATGTCATTTATTTCAAGTTGTTTTCATTTAAACTAGTTCTAACTGTTGGAGGAACTAGTGGAAGGTCAGTTGTTCAATGAGACTTCAGTCAAACAGATCATCTGGTTAACTAATCAATCAACCCAAACTAGTTGTGGTGGAGATTCCAAGGTAGTGTAACATTAGTTGTAGACTAGTGTTGGGCCTACAGGTGTTGCATGTAGTCAAATGATCAACCTTAGGAATTGTGTAATCAATTTGAGGAATTTCCTAAATAATAGGGGCCTAATTTCTCAAGGAATTGCACTAGGAATGGGGGCTCAAGTAGAACAAAAATTAACTAAGTTTGGGTCATCTCTTCTCAGTGAGTAGAGATATAGGTTATTCACTTGTAGGTTGTGCTTAGTTGAGCAAAGCAATTGTAATGCATCTCATTTCATCATATTAATACAAGAAGGCATTAGGGTTTTTAGCATATTTATTTCCCAGGAAAAAGGACTATGTGCATGCATGTTATTTCTCATTCCATGTTTGTAATTGATTTTCTTAATTATGAATTGAATTCCGCATAGCAATAAAGTAGGTTTGTGTCTTGTGATTTTAATTAAAACTTCTTGAGAATCAAGAACCTTAAAATTCTATATATTGACACCTAATCTTTGTGATTAGGTAAATTGATGTAAATATTGTAAATAATAAAAATAAAAAAAAAGTTAAAAGACAAAGAGACTTAGGGAAATGAAACCCAATATACTCTCTCTCCTTATATATATTCATATTCTCCCTTAATGTGAATCAATTCAAATTCATAGAGTTACTTCCAAATACAACTCCTATCTACTTCCATTATTCTATGCTATATTAACCCTATGGTCATTTGTGTCCTCTATCCTTGTGCATGTGCATTTGAGTTGGGTGTTAATTTCTATCTTGTTTATTGACTATGGCATATGCATTGGTGGTCGTTTTGGTCTGTTGAATTTTCTGCCTCTTGGTGTTTCTCTCTAGTACGCTTGATGTTTCCTTTTGGGATGCTACATAGTGTTGACTCCCTAGTTGCATTTGAGTTGGGTGTTAATTTCTATCTTGTTAATTGACTATGGCATATGCATTGGTGATCGTTTTGGTCTGTTGAATTTTCTGCCTCTTGGTGTTTCTCTCTAGTACGCTTGATGTTTCCTTCTGGGATGCTACATAGTGTTGACTCCCTACTTGAATACACACTCTCTCCATTCAAATACTCGCTTATTCTCTTCATACATAGTGAAGATCCCGAGTTTGTCTAAGAGGAACCCGTGAGCGCTTTGCAAGTTGTTTGAGTGTGTTCTAGCGTAAGATTCAGGCCTGTTGTGCGATATTTTCAGAGAGTTGCCAGTGGTTTTGACAAGTTGTTTCCTCAATTGTAGAGTCTGTATCAAATAAAAAAAAGGGTCGTTTCAGGATTGAATACTGCGTTGAATCTTCTAGACGTCAAAACCCCTGCCACAGTGAATGTTCCTATCTAACGTTGAGGTAAGCGATGAACTGTTTTTTGAAGATTATGCATGGTGAATAGTCAAGCTGCTTCATAGAATGTCGATATACCTGTGAGAGCTAGCTTCGTCAACTGTGTCAATGTTATGCGTTGACTATTTTTAGAGGTCGTGCATATAGGGTCCATATGGTATGAAAACCATATATGGTACGTATGTTTATGATGGATAAGAAGTGCGTTGAGTTAATTTTTAAAAAAATGATGGTATATAATGTGTGATGGGCATATAATATATGAAGTGGCACATTAAAATATATTAAAGAGTGATTGGCGCATAATATATTAAGGAGACTTTTTAAAATAGTGGCACATTGATATATTAAAAATAGTGAAGTGACAAGGCGAGGGTTTTTAAAACTTCGGTATTTTAATGAAGACTATGGTATATATGTGCTTATTTATTTTATAAATACCATAGTAGGGGTATATAGTGTTGGCATTATGGCTAAAGTGTTGTCCTTGATGGCAACCCATACAGGTGATGGATCACTGTACAACAGGTCAATAGCAAACATTGATGAACAACTCTCAAATATTGAAGAAAATAAGGAGTACGCAGGCACACCGTTCAAAAGGTGCGTACGCTCTGTGGATCTGCGCATATGTAACATGAAGACGTGCGAAGGGCTTGAAGGTAATGCGCATTAACTTATGCGCATGAAGGATGAGCAGCATCGTATAAATCAGGTTGGCTTATGTGAATACAGATTCGGTCGAGGGAGATTGGATACACGGTTTGGGACAGAAAATGAGCGCACGGTTTGGCAGAAGTAAAGGAGCGTTAGGACAGCCGGTTTTGGGTTCTCGCTCACAAACGAAGGAGCAAATCTGCGTATAGATTCGTATAGATTTGGGACTGTCCTCAGACTTGCAGAAATCAGATAAAAATCTTTTGGAGGCAGCGGAACGTGTGGAGGACGTAGCTGGTCAAAAGCTGTTCGTAATCTTTTGGAGGCAACGTAATGTGTGGAGGACACAGCTGCTGTTCCAGCATTCTTAGGGTCTACGGTTCAAATATTTGCTGCTGTTCCAGCATTCTCAGATCTGCGTAAAATATGGCTCCGAGCTTCGCAAAAAATAACTGGTGGCTCATCCGCCTCTGGAGGGAAATCTCCTGCCCATATCGTGAGTGAAGCCCCAGCTCCCACTATCCAAGTGGTCTAGGACTCACTCGATGAAGCTTTGAAGTTCTCTGAAAGTGCCCTAATTTGCCGGTTCAATGGTTTTTGGC
>APFE031465425.1:0-16481 GCA_000404065.3 Pinus taeda | reverse complement strand
CAGGTATGGTCGCAGCCATCCAGTGAAAAGAGTCGTGTATCAAAATCACACCTGGATTACAACAGACACAATCCAGGGTCTTGCGCTCCACCTCGACCCGAACACAAGTACAAGTTCAAGCATGCGAAGATGTAAGTTGAAGTCGAACATGCATGAACATCGCCTGATTACCAGCCAATAATGGAAGTTGTTAACGGGCGCGAGAGGTACCACCAGTAATAACAATGGTCCTCAAGGTACTATAGGTACAATCTACGGCGTGTGAATGAGTGAGCCGATGTCGAACACCCGCAGAGTTATCCGATCGGCGGCCAATGATGAAAACCTCGCGTCGAATACGAAGAACCTGCCATTGAGGCATGCATGATCCAAGGTACCAGAAGGGAGTCTCTAGGTCACTTTCCTGGATAATGAGCTGAAGTCGACAGGAAGTGATATTCGTCGAAGGCGGGCCATAATGTTTCCCACATCATCGACACGAGATGGGAAGAGACAATGTTGTGAAGTAAGATTTGTGAACTATCAAGCGGAGGGGGTTTCTTCAGAGGTCATGATGACGTGGCAATGAGAAAATGAGAGGTCAAATAGGATCACCCGAACCCACGGAGGCAAGTGAAAACGAAATGAGATATCCCCACCCTAACACGAAAGCAGAATAGTGCCATGTTCAAGAGCGACATACTGCCGACACGACTGTAATTACGGTTCCAAAAATTTCTTTTTCCCCCGCCATTTCTGGCGAGTACCCCAATTATTTTTAACAAGCTTGATGGGGGTAGCATTTGCTTGTAGTATAAGTTCGACCTTCGGTCGAATCCAACCTAGTAAAAGTTTAACGAGCCCTAGGGAGGAGAAGCTCAAGTTTCTTCATAATGACGAATCCAATGTCGTCAGGGTTTAACGAGTCCAACATAGGTAAAACTCGGAGTCTTTTTCATGTTTAGAGAGTTTGAAAAATACACGGAAAATAAAACTCCAAAGGTCCTTTTTCGTAGAGTTGTGTCTCTCGGGTCCGAAAAAGTGTAAAATGATACCCGAAAGAACCGCCCGATCATTACGACCGAGGAGTACTTTTCATGAGTAGTGATTTCGATCTGAAAAAGTAAAAAAGGGATCAAAATCACATCATTTCGCAACCATTAACGACTTTGAAACGACAAAAACCCGGTAATCTTTTTATGTTTTAACAGTCAATAAAAGAACTTAAAACTACTGCCCCTTAGTAATCGTTTAACGAGCCAGGAGGGACAACTCGACGATCTTTTCCGCTTTAAAAGGCCAGGAAAAGAGCTGAAAGCGGACCATATTTTAATTCCGTTTTAACGAGTGTAAAAGAGACGCTCGGCAATATTTTCATCTTTTAGGAGTCAGAAAAGGGCTTAAAAGATGACTCTGGTATGGGTTCATTTTTTCACAAGCTTGAACTGTAGAGAACTCTGCTTGGATTCGGTTTCATGTTTACACAAGCTTGAAACGAAAAACTATGCTTGATGGGAAATGAAACGGGCATGCCCCCCAGCATCGTGTCTCAATCCAAGGTACATGCCCCCCAAGCTTCAGTCCATTGAAAATGGGTTGAAGGTTGGCATAAAGGTCTCACGTTTCATTATTTTAACGAGGTTGACATAATGCTGATGAACTATCCTCGGATATAGGCCGTTTCATTATTTTAACGAGGTTGAAACATTAAAAAAACTATCCTCGAGACTCCTTATTTCATTTTTTAGGGAGCTTGACATAGGAAAGTGAACTATGCTCCGACCACTCCTAAGTTCATTTTTTAAGGAGCTTGACACAGGAAAATGAACTATGCTCCGACCACTCCTAAGTTCATTTTTTAAGGAGCTTGACACAGGAAAATGAACTATGCTCCGACCACTCCTAAGTTCATTTTTTAAGGAGCTTGACACAGGAAAATGAACTCTGCTCCGACCACTCATGTTTCATTTTTTAACGAGGTTGATACATGAACAAACGATCCTCATAGGAGCCTGTTTCATTTTTTAACGAGGTTGATACAGGAAAAACTATCCTCATAGGAGCCTGTTTCATTTTTTAACGAGGTTGATACAGGAAAAACTATCCTCATAGGAGCCTGTTTCATTTTTTAACAAGGTTGATACAGGAAAAAACTATCATCGATACTTGTTTCATGGTTTAACGAGCTTGACACAAGATTAGAAACTATGCTCGACACTTGTTTCATTGTTTAACGAGCTTGACACAAGATCAGGAACTATGCTCGATAACTCCGTTCGGCCATGTATTCGAAGACCTCTCCTCGGTCAACAATTGAAAGCAAAGTCTGATGCACAAACAGGGCTTTGCTTCTTCTTCGACTGGACCATTCATTTTTTAAGGAGCTTGACATAGGATGATGAACTATGCTCCGACCAATCATGTTTCATTTTTTAACGAGGTTGCCACAAGATCAAAACCATCCTCGAACACCATAGTTCATTTTTTAACGAGGTTGAAACAGGGACAAACTATCCTCATGAGAGCCTGTTTCATTTTTTAACGAGGTTGATACAGGAAAAAACTATCCTCATAACGAACTTCATCATAATGAACAAGAAGTCGTAGCTTCCAAGAGTGTCTCATCCGGTGGAAGGTCAACATCTTGGAAGTCGGGACCCAATGCCCCCAGGACACTATGCACGACGGCGGTGGCACTGGATACAGGCATGGGATAGGTAGCCACGTAGTTGAACTGCGGGGGGGCAGAGACAACTGGTGGATAAAAATCAGGAGGGGACGACAACTGCGCAGAAGGCGTTGGGGGACTAACGAAGGACAATTGATCGATAGTCACGATTCTTCCGTCGTGTGGAAAGCAAACCATATGAAAGAGGGAAGAAACGATGGCCCCCATAGCATAAACATAGTCGTGACCAAGGAGAAGACTGAAGCCTAAAGCACCTTGGGTGACCAACACATCTATATAGACGGTTTTACCTCCCAAAGTAATAGGGAACTTGGGGAGGACTCCTAGAGATGGGTAGGCTGCTCCGTCAAAAGCCAACAGATTCTGTGTAATCGGCCTGAGCTGCGGAGAACCTAAAGCTTGCCAAGTAGCGTACGACATAAGACTGGCCGACGCACCTTCATCCAATACAGTGCCAGGTACTTCCGTGTTAGAGGCATGTACTGTAATCTGGAAAGGCACATGGGATGGAAGGCGGAAAGTAGTCAAGTGACTCCAGTCGAAAGAAACGACTGAACTACGTGGTGGGGGAATCGTATGATTGCCCCCCATTGCTAAAGGAACCGATGAAGGACCCTCGGAATCAACGAGGGTAAGAGGGTCGTTTTCGGACTCAGGAGAATCTGAGGAGACGAGAAGAACATGATCATGACACTCTTCCAGAACAGGATGGTTGAGGGGTGGTGAACCCGATTCGACACTCTCTGTGACCAATGGTTGGTCTGGAACAGGCTGGGCAGAGCCAGGTTCAGGAAGAGGAGGCTGGACAAGAGAGGTATGCAAACCAACCTTGTCGTCAGTAGAAGGACAATCTGCAGTTGCAGAAAGACGCTGATATCCAGCGGGGAGTTGGGGTGGGGGATCTGCAAGACTTTCCAACACAGAGGAGGCTTTGTCCATGAGTGGGCAAAGGTGAAGGAAATGATGGTCTTTGTGTTTGTGACTGTTCCCTTGTTTGACTTCTTCTTCTTTGTGTTCTTCTTCTTCTTGTTAGCCACCTGGGTACTTTCACCAGGCGAAGAAGGAGACGTTGAAGTAGGTGTCGAAGGGGTGGGGTCCACCTTCGGTTCAACAGGATGTTGAGCAAGCGGAGGGACTGATGTAGTATCAGCCGACACAGTAGGGACCACAGAGTTTGAAAATAGCCAAACTGGTAACCCGACAGTTAACCCTGGGAGGGTTAGTGTTGCCATATAAAGGGCACCAGCATTTCCAGGAGAAGGGAAACGACCGGCATCCCCATCAGGTGGGGAACTTAGGTTGATGAATCCCGGGAAATTTGCCATATTAAGACGAAATCCTAGTCAAACTAGCGCACTCAAGATCTAAATGGGCAATGTGAACGTGGCCAGATAAATTATTAAGACATTTGACTGGACCTGTTCATCTTTAAAGAGTCGAGAAAAGGACGAAAAGCTGAATCTAGTCTCCTTCGATTTTTTAATGAGCACGAAGTGACAAGCTGCTCACTTACACATTTTCTGTTAGACAGTCTGAAAAGGATCAAAAGCTGACTACTCTGGAAATCTAGGTAAGAGGGTGTGCCAAACAATCCGTAAAACTGCTTATACACCTTAGCGATCAGAAGATCACCACGGACTTCTCGTACTGCAGTCAATCTTCCCGAATGCTGTGTTCAGTGCATTACAGTTTGTAAGGCGGAAGACTCGGCTTCCTATGGATCAAAGGTTGCAATCCTATAGGGGTCTCCCAATTTATACTTGACGGTACGTGGGAGCACAGTCCGTACTGACACCTATCGTTTCACCGTCGAGGAATCACCCAACCACTCAACGATAAACTACCAGGCTTAACGATGTCGGAACACGTCTCTAGCCTATACCTCTATAATGTGAGCGTTAAATTCCAATGCATTGTTAGGTTCATTGAATCAATTTTATTGTTCATCTTCAATTAAGTCTCAGTTTCTGGCCTTAGCGAATGTAATCTCTCGAAATGTCCTAAATGCCACTACATGCAAGAACTGTATTCGTTTCGTTTGGAAGAAATCTAGCTACAGAAGAGTTAAGAGGTTCATACAAACAAAACGATGTCCAAAATTTCTAATGCAGCTAATCAACAAGAAAGGAAAATCTTTTTCTCTTTTACTTCTTTTAAAAGCAAAAAACTAACATAACATGCCTAATTGATGAAAAGCAAAATCTTTTTCTTTTCTTGTTTTTTTTTTTTTTAAATAATATGATAATGCACTTAAAGCGTCTCAAGAGATATTCACCATTAGATAATTGCTTCCAAAGAATCTATAGCTAGTCTTGAAACAAAAATAACAACCCAACAAAGCAAAGAAAAGCCAAGATTTTTAAGTAACTATGTAAGCTAAGTCACAACGAAATCAGGCAAAACAAGTGAGCTAAAAGCGAGATATTTGCAGTATGAAGTGTAAAACTCATATAACCACCAGGAGAATATGGAAATCAATCAACAAAAAGACCGGATCTGTAAATCATCAATCCAACAGGAGGCTCGATAACACAAAACCACAAAGGTCAAGATGTAACATCGGTAGACAATGGCAAACAACTGAAGGATGAAAAACCACCAGCCAATTATCAATCCAACAGACTCCCAGAAAGTATAAAAAACAGAGAGAGACAAACCCAACCTTAAGAGACTGGCAAACAAGTTTATTCAAAAATTTAAGCAGTGCGGCGCGACTGTATGCCTGCAACCCGCGCTAAACAGAGATTGGCGCGAGTTGTCAGAGAGAAACACGCGCCGACTAGCGCGACTGTGTAAAGAAAAAGCGCGCTGGCAGAAAATGCCAGGAAAAAAAAAGGACAGAGTGGTCTCAGGCTTGGCTTCTGGTATGTAGACAGAGCCGGCAAGTAAAAAGACAGAAAGAAAACTAACTAAGAGAGTTATTCAGAAAAATCAATGAAAGAGAAACGACATGCGAAGCAAGATTGATATTGTCCAGTTTGTAAATCAACCCGGAGATCGACTGAAGTGGCATTGATCTACTTCACTCCTGCATAGCAGAAGTGTTTCGAAGGCTACCTGGCCGCTCTTCAGACTCCGTCCACAGCTTACAAATCAGACAATACAAACACAAACAACAATCAACTCCCCAGTGGAGTCGCCAAATTGTTGTGGTCGGTAAATCCCCTCTGCGGACAGAGGCGATCCCACTAGCCCGATAGGGGTCTAGCAACAATCAAACACGCTGCATGCAAGCTCCTAATTGCATAATCAAAAGGTTGGTCAAAAAGACCTACCTGGAATCCAACGCTATTTTGTCGTGGAAGAAACGTCGCTCCTGTCCTCTAGCTTTGGCCGGTCACTATCCTCGCGTTCCACGCATGGACACCTGCACAAATAAAGAACAATCCGAAACAAGTGTAAAATCCAATATCATACAATTATATATCAGTCAAGCAGGATATAACTCAAATATTACCAGAAGAATACATGAGTGGAACTATAATAACAGTCGTTCATTATTTAATAAAATAAGAGAAGAATTACAACCAGTTAAGGCTTGACGCTGCAAATCTCCTCCAACTGGGTCAGCAGTTAGGCATGTCTTGCAAAGTCACTTCTTTCTCTCAAAATTTTTGCAGCATAACTTCTCTCTCAGCTGTTACTATCAATATAACATAATCTCAGCTTACTTTAGCTCAAAACTTCAACACTCTGACTCTAGCATTCCAAAACTAGCTGGTTCAATGCAGGATGACAATGATTTATAGACTGAAGAGGAGAAAGTATTCATCGTATCCGGACATTTACTGAAGATTTGGTATTGTCCCAGAATAGCCTTTGGACTGAGTTGTCATGGATGAAAAAGACGACACTCGATCATATCCATGGGATTTTTCCTCAGAGGACTGCATAGGTAATGGAGGAAAAAACACTTCAGTGCGCGTTGGCCAAAAATCATGACTAATTTTGTGTGGCGCGGGCTTTGTTCTGTGACATCACGTCTATGGGCGCACCCTCTTTGTAGGAACTAAGCCATTGGCGCGGGTTAGACACTGTGGACCCGCGCTAATGGAAAAAGGGCATTTTCTAAGGTTAATCTTCAAAAGGTGTCTTCAGGGATATTGAATTTCATACTTAGGAGACCTCAATGCAAGTGTTTTCAAGTTGTGTCATTGGTCACAGGTCCGTAAATGTGTCCTCCAATGTGTGACAGCGGGGGTAACAAGGACGGTGACCAACGGTGACAAATTACTGCGTAACAACTCCCTCTCAGAAAGAAAGGGATTATCAACCACCCCTATCCTACACATGTGGAACTTGAATTTTCTTCTTGACAAAGCCTTTATCAAAATATATATATCTAATTCCTTTATCAAAATGTACTGCATCAATATAATCTTCCTCTACACACAATCTTGTAGATCGTGATATTAGATATCAATATGCTTGGATCGATCATGAAATAAAAGATTCTTAGAGAGTTTTACGAAACCCTGATTATCATAGAAAATCAGAGTAGGATCCTTCATCTGACCAAATAACCCAACACGAATTACTATCCCTCTATATTGCCTCATATGTTACTTGCCTTACAGCCATATACTCTTCTTGTGCTGAGCTAAGTGCCAGAGATCTTTACTTCTTGTTGTACCAAGAAACCGTTGCTGACCCAACATTGAAAATTTCTCCTGATGTGTTCTTCCTGTCTAATGGACTCCCCGCCCAATCTGCATCTATGAAGCCTTGCATCTTCACTCGCTTTGTTAGTCTGTACCAAATACCAAACTGAGTAGTGCCTCTGAGGTATCTTAACACATGCTTTGTTTCCTTCCAATACAGTTTGGTTGGCTTAACCATTGCTTGAATAAATTTCGTAACTTCATAACACATGTCTGGTCGCGTATTCACCAAATACACAAGTGAACCCACAAGTTTCCTATAAATGGTCGCCTTCACTACTTCACTTGAGCTAGCATCCTCTTTTGTTAAAATTGGCAACTAGGGAAAAGCTTCATGTGGGTCATCTTATTCATGGCTGATAATATTTTTATTAGATTCCTCTCGTCGAGAGGTGTAGGATTGATATAAATATCATCCGATTCTAATAAGTATTCATGGAGATATGAATTTATTTTGATTATGGAATTATTATCAAGCCGACCTAAGAATCACCGAGATGAAGAACGATCTCTTATCTATTAGGGAGACTATTACTAACAGAGAAATGGCACTCACGACTCTTGGAGGATTACCATCCGAATGGTATGTGTTCAAGACTACTCTTCTGAACAATAATAATTCCTGGTTTCAAGAAATTAATGGCTAGATGCATTCAAGGAGAAACAAGGGTAGAAGAGCAAGAAAAGCCCATGCCTAAAGGTCCTCTTGCTGCCTTTTCTTCTCATGCTAAGAAAAGAAGTAATTTTGGGACTAAATCAAAAGGAAAGGCTAGACCTAAGGGTGGAAGAAAAGGACGATGTTACATCTGCGATAAAGTAGGTCACTATGAAAGGGAGTGCCCTGGTAGAAAGGACTCACACTGGGATGATGATCAAAATCCCTCTGATGGCAATCAAAGGAATGAAAAATTCAATAGCAAAGGTAAGAGGAGAACTTGGAATCGAGGAAGAGGACAACCATTCAAGAAGGCTAGAAATTCTAGGATGTATTAAATGCACCTGACCTCTGAAAGAACCTGGTTTCCATCTCAGAAATGGAAGACAAAGGCCACAAGGTAACCTTTAGTGGTGGCAAGGTATGTGTATCGAAAAATAATGTTAAAGATGCCTTTACTCTTGGGTTTCGTGTTGATTCATTATATCAGGTCGATGGAAGTTCACTAGGTGTCATGTCTTATGACACATCTCTTTAGTCCAAACTTTGGCATCAGAGGTTTTCCCATCTTCATTATAAAGCTCTACTCAGTGTAAGACAAATGGGGACAGGGATGCCCGAATTCCAAGTAGAGAAAGAAGGTGTATGTCCAGGATGGGCCGAAGGAAAGCTAAAAAGGGGACCATTCCCCTCAAGCCAAAGGAAGACCTCTGATATATTACAATTGGTTCACTCAGGCATATCTGAGGTTGGTATTAAGAGGGAGACTACTACACCACATACTCCTGATCAGAATGGTGTGGCGGAAAGGAAGAACCGCATGATTATGGAAGTTTTCTGGGCCATGCTACATGATCAAAGACTTTTAAAGTTTCTATGGGCTGAAGCTGAAAACACTACCGTATATGTATAAAATTGATGCCCTCATCAAGCATTGGGTTCCAAGACTCCTGAAGAAAATTTTACCGCAAGGTGGACAATCTTCCGACTTTGAGGAGCTCTCAAGAAGCCGACACCAGGGAGCCAAAAGAAAAGGATGATGAATCAATTCCTGATGTAGAAGAACCCTTGGATCCGATTGATCCTCCTCCAAATGAGCCTTCCTCTTCTAGGAAGAGGCCTTCATGGCTTAGGGGGCTACTTGATGATGCTGAAGGACATGCTGCACCCCGAGGAACCTTTTGTGAAAGTAAGAAACCTAACAGGTATTAGGGATACCTGACCATCATGAGCACAATCATGCAAAATGAGCCTTCATCATTCTCAGATGTCGTCAAGCATCAAGTATGGAAGGATGTTATGACCATAGTATATGAGTCTATTATGGAGAATGATGTCTGGGAAGTAGTTCCTAGACCCCAAGACAAGACAATTGTCACTTCTAAATGTCTTTACAAGATAAAGCATGCAGCAGATGGAAGTTTGGAAAATTATAAGGCTCGTTTTGTTGCTCGTGGTTTCTCCCAGAAGGAAGGTATAGACTATGATATTTGCACTTGTTGCCAGATATATGACCATCTTCTTGATCATAGCCCTTATGGCTTCACAAGGATGGAACCCACATCAGACGGATGTCAAGATCACATTCTTTCATGGTTCAATCAAAGAAGAGGTCTATGTGGAGAAACCCAAAGGATTTGAGATTTATTATTGAAATTCTCATGTATGGAGGTTGAAGAAGGTTCCCTATAGGCTGCAGCAAGCACCCCGAGCATGGTATGAGAGGATCAATAGCTACTTGATGAAGCTGGGATTCACTAGGAGTGAAGCCGATCCTAACCTTTACTTTAAGGTTGAAGATGAAAAACCTCTCAGACTGGTGCTATACGTGGTTGACCTCTTTCTAACAGGTGCATACCCTCTCATTCACTTCTTCGTCTTATGCTACTTCTTCTATCACAACTGACCATTATTGTTTTGTATCTACCTGTCTGAATCCTATCTCCTTGGCTTGCTCATTGCAGCCAGCCCCCCCTCTATCTCATGCACCCCACCATCTTTCCTAGAGGTGACCTTCTCTGCTCAATCCTCTAACTCAAAACTAGGGACTTTCTCACACTCATACCACCTTAGATCTCATTCTTGGTCAAAGCCACTTGAATCTATTGGCATTCGTATCATATCCCTTCCCATCCCTTCCAAAACTCCCTAGGGAAAACCCTCCTCCCTCTCTAAGGCCAAACAGCAGGCGGATATGGAGTTCATTGTGGGTTTCCAATTAGCTATTGACCAGGTTCTTAGAGCACAGAACACCCTGGTATCCTCTCCCTCATGAAGCTGCTCTCCTTGAATTGTTATGGGTTAGCTAGTCCTAAAACAAAATTAGCATTTCAGAGGCTCCTAAGCATTGAGCGGGTGGATGTCATTTTTCTTTAGGAGACATTGGGATTAGTAGAAGCCATCACTCACCTCCTTGAATCCATTCTTCTCGGATGACATTTTCATACCCTAGATGTACACGGGAGATCCAGAGGCATTGTGATGGGGTTCAACCCTATGAATATCAAATTATGTAAGATTTGGGGGGGATCGAGTTATATTGGGGCAGACATCTATTCATCTAACTTAGGTATTGACATAAGATTAATCAATGTTTATGGCCCATGCCAAAATTGGGGCCCGTTCTGGGAACAATTGCTTAGCTCTAGTCTTCTGCAAGTGGATAATCTTTTTTTCTTTTTTCCACTGGAAAATCGTAATATTTCATTATAATTGAAAAATTACATGTTGTAGATGCCTTTCGGCATATGCTGCGTTGGCCCTTTAGCCATTGTGAGCCATAATCTAAAAAGGTGCTTAGTTTTTGTCAAAAAAAGATGCATATATCATCCATCACCACACAGGGTGTTCGGTTTTCAAAAAATAAGAACACAAGTAACGATGTACAAATGGGGGAAAAGTCAAGATTTTCGCCCTTTTTTCTTCTCAACCTTTCTCCACCCTCCCTAAGATTTGTTGGAGTTATAAGTGTTAGCGCTATATCAGCCACAGGTTTGGGATTGTCTTTATTAGAATCTGATGTGTCTGAGATGTGTTGATGTTTGGATCTGCTCATATCCATTGTTTCTAGTATCCTTGCCGCATGTATGTCTATAGGTTCTTGTGGATTTATATCTTCTACTTCTGGTTCTTTGTTTATCTGATTTGTCTCATTGGGGGTTACATATTCCTCCTCTTCTTCCTCCTCGTCATCCGAGAGTGGTGGAGGAAATTTCCATCCCTTGGCTTGTTTCCCTGTCTTTTTCTTCCTACGAGTGTCTTTTTTGGTTGTTGGACATATGCTTTCTAGGTGTCCTATTTTTCAGTAGGTTTTGCATCTGAATGTTGTGTTTTCATAATCGAAAATCTTTGACCACTACCTCTATCTATGCTTCAGTTGAATTTGGTCTGGCAAGCCTTTGTTGAGGTCTACTTCCACACATATTCGTGCATAAGTGTAGATTCTTTCCTCCAGTCTTTGGGTGTCCATTTTGATGTAGCATCCGATAGTATTATTGATTCCTGCGAGTACTTGTTGACTCCAGAGGTGTAATGGGAGATTGTGCAATCACACCCAAACTAGCATCTTAGAGACAACCATTGTATTGGCATCATCTGGGAACCATGGTGTGATGAAGAGTCCTGTGGATCCCTAGAACCAAGGTCCTTCCTGTATTACAAAGTCCCTAGCCTCTACTGTAGGAAAGTTCACTATAAAGAACCCCTTGGAACAAAGATGTATTTCACATTGTGTAGTCTAGTTTGTGAAGATCCAATGAAATAGATGAACCGGTTTGGGCCAAAAACAGGCTCCATGTTATGTAGATTGTATGGAATTCCTAATAATACTAAGTTCTTTATAGAATGGGTCCCTTTAATCGATGCATGTATCAATTGTCATATAATGAATTGGTCTACTATCCTATCCGATAACTTATCCACGACTATTTCTGAATATCATCAAAAGAGATCCACCTCCACAAAAAACCTTCCTCCATTTTATATGAGTTCCTATATCATGGAATCTATCTGTTTCTATACTAAGTTTCCAATTATGGGTTGGAAATAGACCTTGCAAGACCCATACCCCATCCATCTTAGTCACAAAAAATTATGGGAATCCCATTATATACCCCATTTTTACAAGATATGCAATGGTGTTATGCTACCCTTACTTCAAATGATTTTTGATAAAAAGGCCCCGATATTTTCTAAGGAGGCTGCTACATACCACCTTGTAGTAGGCAAACACTTTATTGAGCAATGGTTCATATATATATGAGTTTACGAAAGTACAACAAAACCACATGTACTTCCTTTGTATGTCTTCGACAAGTTGTTAGCCAGAGAAATAGCTCAACAAACTGTTGGAAAAGGCTTAACCAAGACTTTCAAAGATAGCAAAAAATCACTATGGCCACCCTTTCCCATCAAGTGTGGTACTTTTTCATTGGCAAACTTCAACCATGCAAACAAATAATTACTGAACTTAGAGAGGCTCAGGCTGCATACTTTTCCAAAGAGGAAATTTGACCCAAAGAAAATAACACAAAATATTACTACGATAGTAAAGATCAACCCTTTTATCCATAAAGCTCAGGATTTTGAAGATCTATTACAATCAGCTAAGTCATTTGAACAAGCATTCAATTGGGAAAAGGTGAATTTGAATCCTCACGACTTTGAAAGGTTTTTAGGAATTTAGAAATCAAAGCCCTGAAGAAATCCCTTTGGATTTTTTAAGAACTGATAACAAACCTACACCCAGTGTGACGATTAAGGGCAGGGAACCAAATTCTCATATAGAATCTCGAAGGAATGCAGCCCAGAACACAGGGAAGACACAAGAAACAGAGGCTACAACAGAATCTAGTAGAAGGTCAGCCGAGAAACAGGTCAAAATTGACCTAACTCAGGATACCGGTCCCAAAGGCAAAAGCAACGATATGCAGCAAGAATGGGACTCGTTTAATAAAAAACTACAAGATACTACCAAAAAAACTGATGTCCAAGAAACCATAAGATATCTTACTCCACATCAAACTCAGAAAGTTTCAGAGTTTGAGAAAATGGACGAACAAGGGACAAGTTCACAAAATGCAGAAATCATACCTACATTTCTGACATCTGATATTATCCTAAAGGTCACATAAATACATCCTTTGGATGTATTCTATAGTCCACTGCACAAGGTTGTTGTAAGAAGACAGAGGAAGAGAAGGAGAGTGAAAACACTTGAATTCCCACCTAGGAATGAACCAATGGATATAGTCTAGAAGGATATTCCTTCAAATCCAATTGAACATTTAACCAGGCTATCACAATTTGTAGGGGAATATGCTACTTCCACCTTTGATAAGGCCACTAAAGTATCTATTTTGTTAAGAGAAAGAGAAGAAAATATAGCACAACTTGAACAACAATTGGAAATTGAGAAAACAAATGTGAAAAAGAAAGCCACAAAACATTCAGTCCAATTGGAAGTATGGAAGTACTTAGGATCAGCCATGAAGTAGATATCTCAACAAAGAATATGTAAATCCAAGAGTTTTACTAGACTATGGCAAGATATAAATATGCCCCCACAATTGATGATTTCATCAAAGATGCATTGGATCTAAACTCCATTCTATCAAAACAACAAGATATATTCTGCCAGAAGAAGTCCCATATCACCCCTTATTTGAATACCAGTAATCAATTACCAGATAAGGAAATTAATCAAAGAACTGAGTTTAATGACTGAAATACTAAGATCTATGAATATATTGAATAGCAAGAATCTAAAGAAGGAAGAAGTGCTAATCTTCCAGAGATTGAAGAGACACATAAAGACATATTATTCACAGATTGGGATGCGTGGATTAAGCAGCCAGAATTGGTAGTAGAAAGAGCAGCAGGAGTGGCAAAGAATATAATAAAGGCATTCAATCATACTTTTCACACCACCAACTTGATAAACAAAGGTGATCCAAAGTCACTGCCAGATTTAAAAGACTTGGATAAAAACTGGAAAGAAAAGATGAAAATCCAAAGAGAGGCAATCACAAAATTATCAAAGATTGATTGGGAGGCATATTGGCAATTTCTTGTCAAACCTCACAGCCAAATTATGACATTGACTTGTTCACTCAATTCAATGTAAAGAATGCTGCCGCCTCTTACAAATTCCATCTTCACAAGACAGGCCAGAACGCAATTCGGGGCACCTCCTCAAGTAAAACCAATGTTCGGCATATACGACCTCAAGGAAAATATGTTAGACAACAAGACATGTTCATAACCTTTGGTCATCAAATCACTTTTATTTTCAGAGTTAGTTGCTAGTAAAGAGGAAGGTTATTTGAAACCTCCTCAGATATTTTGTATAATCTAGTTTTGAAATTTAGTTAGATAGTATTTATACCCTTCTCATGCATTTAGAGAAGGGTCCGGGATTTTATCAAAAAACATTTGTAAAGAATGCACTTTTGTAAGTTTGTAGATGCTTTGATGAAATTATGGAACATCGTCATTACTATTGAATATCAAATTGTTGTCTATTGTTGATGCACTACTGTATGCTTGGAGAATAAATTGATTGAAGAAAGGAGTTGATCTATGTCACTAGCCAAATGAGCAGAAACTCACACATATGGTACTTTTATCTTGTATGATCAGTTCTGTTTTACTAGTTAGTGATAACATTTCGTTTCATGAATTATATATGGAATATGCTCTTTCTGTTATGTGTTAATTGCACTATTGTATAATACTTAACTAAAAGTGGTTAGTTTCATATATGATCATTAAATATATGTGATATAATGTTCATATTTCATTGAATAACTATTTAGTCAATGAAATTATCTTTACATGTTATCATCTCCATTTAGCACGTGAATGATATTTACCAAACAGATATCCTTTTAGATCGCATATCACACATAATACCCTAGATTTATATTAGATTAAGTTAATTAGAGATTTGCATGTGAGAATAAGTCATTTAGTTATCATTATTATTATTGCAATCACATGAAAACCACCCATCATAATTTTCAAACCCACATTGGGAAATTGTTCCCTTCATCCCCAGTCAGAGCCACCTCACCAAATGGAAAAGGAGTTGCTTTCTAAGGTCTGGACCGGGTTGTTATCCCCCATGTTAGAGCTGCAGAAACCTGAGGCTTCAATAGAACCATATACATGAAAATATTCTATCTATATACTCCAAGTTTCATGGTCTAAAACATGTCAGAAGAATAGCTAGAATGAAAATTCCAAGCTGACATGTTTGAAGCAAATTTTAGCAGCATTTTAGGAAGCCTAAATTCCTTGGAGCATATCTATGGAACTATAGAAAACCAAGG
Source organism: Pinus taeda (assembly GCA_000404065.3). Classification (NCBI taxonomy): domain Eukaryota; kingdom Viridiplantae; phylum Streptophyta; class Pinopsida; order Pinales; family Pinaceae; genus Pinus; species Pinus taeda. The sequence continues at coordinate 1,166 of APFE031465425.1, read as the reverse complement.
TTTGAAATTTGAACAATGGGTATTGGAACTCATTTATTTATGTCCTCTAAGTTTCATGATTAGAAGCATTCTAGCAGAAAACTTATAGTGAAAATGTCATGCTAACATATTTGAGGTAGATTTAAGGTGTATTCAAAAAGTATAATTTCCTCAGATAATATCTTTAAAATTATAGGGAAATAAGGTTTGAATTTTTAAATACAAGTACATGAGCATATTCGATCAATATCCTCCAAGTTATACATTTAGAAACAACCCAGAAGAAAAGTTATACTATAAATTATAAGATGACTCATTCAATCCATAAATCACATGTTTTTTTCCACCTTTAGGCTCCAAGAATCACCCTAACAATTATACCTTAGCTCCTTTTGTGACCTAAGATATCTTATTTCTTGGATTTTCCTCAAATGCACTCCTACGCCATTTATTTATAGTGCTTGTATGTTCACTTTATGGGGCCAACTTGTAAAATTGGTTAAGCGGACCTGGTTGTAATTGGTTGGGTCATCATAATAAATATTTCATATCACTTCATTCCTATGGAGTTAGAGTGAGTTCCATATACTATTGGAAATGTATTGAAATAGAATTTCAAGATGTAGATGTGATGCTCATATTTAAGCTATGAAATTATAGTAAAAAATTCTTCAAATATAGGGCATTTAAATTGAGCATCAAAAGTCCAAAACCAATATTTCCAACCATTTTCATTTTCCAATATTTATCTCATACATAGGTAGTCTCCCCTTTTCTTTTACATCAACAATAATAATATTGCCAAAAATCTCCCCTTTTTCATTCATGGTAACCTTTAGTCAATTCTGAAATAATATTGTAGAACACCCCTATATGAAATTATCCTTGTGCTTGTAACTATTTCTCTTTTAACATCAATGGTAAAGGGATAATCCCACATATCATGTTCTTTTCATTATTTTTAACTCTTATTCTATATACAACACTTCTTGGTGTTTATAACTCTTCCTTCATTTGCAGTTTCTCTTAGTGAACAAAGCTCTTCCTCTATTTGCAATTTTTCTTAGTAGTTGCAATTTATCCCTCTATCTACTATCTATCCTCATGTTTGCATGAATATTTTGGATATCATTTCTTTAATTTCTCCCCCTGATATATAAAAAGAAAAACAATTACTTTATTTGATT
>APFE031465421.1:48874-75076 GCA_000404065.3 Pinus taeda | reverse complement strand
GATGATTGCTATAGAAAGAGTTTGTCTTCACCTCAGCTCTGATACCATGTAAAGTTTTGTAGATGTTCTATGCTAAGAGCAATTTCACTTTTCTCACAGCAATCATACAAATAGTTAAGCAAAATGCAGATAGAACATATAAGCAGATCTTACAGAAGACAAATCAGAAACAGGAAAAATGTGTGTGTTCGTTTCGGCGGTCAACAGGATGCTTCAACCAGCAAAGTCTCCTTTGGTCAGCCAGCCCAGCATGTGTCACAACAACCCTCCAACCAGTAGATGATTCAACCCAAGTCAATTCTACAAAAGTCAACGTTGTCCTGAAAATTCAACGCAGGGGAAGCAAGCTAAAAGTCAACGCAGCAGCAAAATGGTCAACCCTTTGACCTCGATTTTTGTGCCAAGTAGTACGGCCTTCAAAAATCGAACCTTCCACAAGTTTTCAGCTTGATTGGACCAAGCGTTGACCAAAGTCAACACTAGTCAAACTTTCTGCGAAACCCTAGCAGCAGAAAAACGTACTACAGCTCAGCCGTACGGTCTGTCCTCTTCGTCCTTCCCACGTGTGGCTGAATTCGTCCTCCAGGTAGCTCGTATTCTCTAAGATGAGAGAGGAAGATGTGAGTTGTTTTGTGATGAAATTCTCTCCAACTTTTCCTGTATTTATATCCATCAATGAGGGTGTGTGACACATCTGTTGGGCATGTGAGCCTACATTACAAAACTGGCTGACCTTGCACATATAATTTATTAAGAATAATAAATTCAAAATATAAGTTCTGCTCATCGGATTAAGACTATTTTTATATGGATTTTACACCTCTCAGAAAGAGGAATCCAACAAAAATATTAGCCTCTTAATCTGAGCATCAGAACATGGAGTTTGGACCTAGTTGTCCAAAATTAACATCTTTTAATGCCAGAAATTCGATTTTATTTGAGCACATGCCCTTTCCTTGAATTTAGGAGTCCACGTCACCTTGGGACTTCACTTTAACTCCCCCATAATTTTCCACCTCATTTCCACAACATTTAGCATGTGTGTATATTTATTTTTCTCCATTTATTTAGTTTATAGCTTAATTAATCGCCAGATTTCCCACTAAACTTAGGAAAAGTGGGTTTTGAAGACTCAAAACACATTTTTAACCCATCAAAGTGTGTCATAATAAAAAGTTGAGGGTGGGAGCTGTAAATTTCATTACTCATACCCCATACAATTTCTCTAGACATCACTTATTACATTACAAGTACAATTTTATTTGCAATTTTTGACCTGCGGGAAATCTAAAAAAGTAAAAAATGACTACCTAGACCTAACCAAATTCCACGAATTTTTTGTGTGTGATCTAATATGGTAATATACATTGACTCTAGACACTAATATATGTTAGGGGCTCAATCTTCAAACTGTCACCCCAGCTTTGGGGTAAAAAGTGAGTGAAAAAATCGAGAAAATTATTTGTCTCTGGAAAAGAAAGGATAATTAACCAAATAAAAAAACACTCTAATGTGTACTCATTCGTTGATCGAGTCCCAACATCCTAGGTCTGTTACTTACTCAAAACTAAACATTACTAGCTTCACTTATTACAATTCCCCGCAGGGTGTGGAATTTGGGTACAAGAAAGATTATGAGAAAATAGAAGTAGAGTTAAAAAAACTCTGTTGATTAATGATATCTGATGGTACAAGTGTCCTCTAGATCATCCTTGGGCATGGAGTCTTCATATAATCATCAAGTGCCACTCCAGTGGTCAACAAATTGCATTGGTATACATCAACTTGTTTACTAAAGATGCTATCCACAAATGTGGGGAAGCATCTCTTGGGTCTCCATACAAGGTGTACATTGGGAAAAAATATATAATTTAAAATCTTAAATTATTGAGAATTAGCTATTTTTTTCAATGTCTATTTTTTATAGCTCAATTTATTTCAAAACTAGAAGTTTGTCATTACATCAAAAGAAATGAAGTGTGGGGAAAACTTTGCATACATATGTGGATAATGCTAACAAAATAAAATGCACAAAAGAAGAGGAAAAAATATAAATTAGCACAGATTCATCCTATGCGAAATATTGCGGGCGGCACAAGATTTGCACCTTAATTTTTTTTATCCATCTAGAGTTGAGATGGATCTTTAAAAAGTAGGTTAGAAATTAAAAGCCATCAATAAAATTTGGGAATCTTTAAGATTTTTCTTTTACAACTGTGAAATGCTGTCAATGGGTTAGCAAGTGTGTTTCTCCCGCTGCCCCCACCATAGATCTCCTTATACAACCATTGGACCACCATCAATGTTCATTCTTAGAAAGTCTTGGGTGGGAGTTTCCATATCTCCTCTTATTTAGGCCTATGAGTGTCCTCGTCTCTTAATGGAATGATCATGTGCCTAATAGAAATCACAGAGTTTAACACAACATAATACTTTATTTATTCAGGCCTAAGCTTGCATACTTTCTTACTGCAAATACATCACAATTTGTCCCATTATATAGCTATGGGATCACTAGACTCGATGGGCATAACAACATGGAATATACACACTCTGACTTAGCTACAACTCAGTCACATTGGAAAACAATTACTTATAGAACAACAGCTCGTAACTCACATAGATCTAGATCATTTCCTGAAAACTAAGAAAAAAAAACTCAACAAACCTAACACATTTTCAGACTCTTCCATTTCTACATTATTCTAACACCCTCATCAATGGAGAAATGGATTTGCTACAATACATAACAATGCCTGTTGATCTATATCTCAGCTAGGCTTACAAATATCACTCAAACATTTCATTTTGACTTTCTTTGCTTCAACATATTGATGAAATTTCTTCTTAGACTTGTTGCTCCAAAGTTTGATGCTTTCAAGTTGTGTAGTCTTCTTCCTACTCCAGATTATGAAGTCTGAATATTACTTCTTATTGCAACTAGGATGATACCATTCCATTTCAACTCCTTTTTCAAAAAGTTCATTTTCATCATCAATTGTTTCTTGTTCATTGGACAACTCCCACATCAATCCATAATAATGTTTAATCTCTTCAAGACTCCAATACATGAAAATCTCATTAACTTTTTCATTTTCTACATCATCCATGTTGTCTTCAACATTCATTGTTGCAACTTCTATGGAGACTTCAACAAAACATGGTGTTTCAAGCCATGCTTCAAGGAACTTTAATTATTCTTCAATTTTTGTCGCTTCTTCATGGTTGCTGCTAATATCTGCACACTAAGAAACATTCATGAGATTCACTAAATCATCATAATTTGAATTATTTTCAATATCCTTTATATTGAGAGTTTCCTCCACTTCTTCATCATTATCCTCTGCCAAATCCTCCTTATTTTCTGCTTACTCAGTTTCATCTTGCTCTTCCAATTGTTTTTCGATCTGGGTTACTACTCCATTGAGCAATTTATCTATGAGCTTCTTTTCCTGCAACATTTGGAACCAACTTTATCTTGAAATTTGTTTGTTATCATATTTCACTTTAAGTTCTTCAATTCCTTCATTCTCTTTTCTTCTAACCTTCTCTGTAGATTCTTCTAGTGACTCATCAGACATCTTGCTCCCCCACTGCATATTGTACTTCATTTCAAGAATATCCCAAAATATTTTTGCATTATGTATTTCACCATATTCATGCAAAATATTAGACAAGATTTTATCGTCCAATGTTGATATAATAAGAAACAATGCCACTACAACTCTACTCTTATCATCAAAATTTATAGAAGTTTCTTGAACAAATTCCCATAAATCTACCATACCAAGCAATCCCTCCATTTTAATTGTCCATAGCTTAAAATTTTTACCTGAGAAAGATGGAAAAACTGGCATTAATTGTTTCAATATTGCACTAGTTTCTTCAAATTCTTCATTGATGTGATCTAGTTCTGCATTTTGACCCTCATGTATGGTTCTGCTGGAAACATTCCATATTTTTCTGCACCTTCTTCCCTTTGATTATTTCGCCTAAGTTGCTTCAGTTCTCTTTCGAACTGCTTAATTCTCCTTTACCAGCCCATGATCACTATACATGCTCCTTTTGTCTTCTATAATTTCTTTCACTGCAATCAACTAAAATTTCACATCAATCAACAATGACAACACCTTTAGTGAATTCCGTCAACAATACACCAGAGCTGAACCAATTTTATACAATACTTCAAATAAGAAACAGATACCAATAACCAACAAGTTCCTTAAATAAATTGAACCAACAAATTCCTCAAATAAATTCATACCACCCTTCCAGGGTTTTTGCTGGGATCCTTCAAATAAGAAACAAATACCAACAAGTCCCTAAAATAAATTCATACCACCCTTCCAAAGTTTGTCTGGACTGCACTTTCCTTTTTTCTTTGTAATTAGAAAACACCAAGCTGCTTTTCCAAACATAAAACTTTCTTTTCAATGAGTTAATATCTCCTTTTCACTAATAATAAAATATTACCTCCTAAGAGCCTTGGAAATTATTAAGCTTTAAATAAAGCTTAAAAATAAAGTGAATGGTGTTTTCACAAATAAAGCTTTATAAAGAAGACGTGGCCAGTTCATAATTCATGCGGCTCCCTTTAAAAGTTCATAATTCATATGTCTCCCTTTTTTTAAAAATAATATAAAATTTAAAGGAAACATGTCATAATTCCAGCGGCAGTTATGGCTATCCACGCACATTGAAAGACAAAGATCAGGGGAGCGATAACTCGTCGGTTACCCTTATTTCTTCTTGCAACACTACTGCTAAAAAAAATAGAGCCAAAAGAAAAACACTCTCACCAGATTTAAACTTTATATTGCCCTTGTTCAAAATTTGATGGGACTTGCAAGCCACAGTGCCTTTACAAATTCACCGATCTGGTGCTGGAACCTTGTGGCTCTGATACCAAATTAGAAATCACACAGACTCATGGCTTTAATATCAAATTAGAAAACACAAAGCCTTATGGCTCTGATACCATAATAGAAATTACAGAGTTTAATACAGCGAAATATTTTATTAATTCAGGCCTAAGCTTACACACTTGCTTACTGCAAATACATCACAATGTGTCACATTATATAACTATGGGATCACTAGACTCGATGGACATAACAACATGGAAGATACCCACTCTAACTCAGCTACAACTCAGTTATATTGGAAAACAATTACTTCTAGAACAACACCTTGTAACTCACACAGATCTAGATCATTTCCTGACAACTAAAAAAACAACTCAACAAACCTATCACATTTTCAGACTCTTCCATTTCTACATTATTCTAACTGTGTCACTCTACAATTAAGAAAATAGAGATTGAGTATTTTCTATTTCATGCATGCAAGATTGTCCATTGTTGCAACTACTATACTAAACGAGTCGACTTTGGGTACTTCGTCGAGATGGATAGATAAGGACTTTTGGGTACTTGGTCCATATATATATATATATATATGGTTATGTCTATCTTTTGAATTTCATACAGAATTCAGAAGGGTGCTCTTGTGGTAGATTTTGATTGACCATGTTTGCCGGATATCTTGGGTGACAGAACTTACTTAAAACTTCCTTGGAGACCCCTGATTTCTCTAGAAGGCTCAACAATATATGATTTGGATGATAGCTTAAAGGTAATTATTTAGTATTTATAGTTTACAATACATTCACTTTTGTATTTTTATAATTTTATAAGATTTTTAGAAACGGCGATGCAGCTCATAATGATATATTTTTTGTTCCATCCAGATTGTATACCATGTTGAAAGTTGGAATATATCAGCATTTGAAGCTGTCACACAAATATTTTTACCTTCAGCAAATGGTTCCTTCCATAAATGATGACCTTTTTATAATGTGATAGTAGATTAATTATATTAAAAGACGTTCTAATCGATTTCCAACATGCCGATAAGGTAGAATTAGTATCGGTTAGAAAAGTCTTCATTCAGCTATGGTTATTAAACATTTGCTTCATTTGCTTCATATATGAAAATGCAATCTTGGAGCTCAATCTTCAGGCAAACATCAAGCAAGAAGCCTTCAATGGCCATGTCTTATTTTAAAGATCAGGTTTCTTCATGTTATGCAATATAGTTTTGTTGTCAGGATTGTATATTAGGTTTATAGCTATAAGCTTTTTGGTTATGCAGAAATAATCGTAAGTATTACACAGCTTGTGGGTAGATTGTTGAAATTTTGAGACTTTTTGAATCCCTGCTATGAGAGTCTCTCTTTTTGAGTTGTAAACTCGCTACACAGTGTGGTTGTAACTTTCTTTTAATACAATTGAATCCCTGGTATCAGAGTCTCTCTTTTTTGAGTTGTAAACTTGCTACACAGTGTGGCTGCAACTTTCTCTTAATACAATCAATACTCATTTCAGTTTTTAAAAAATAATAATAATACATTTACATTTCAAATGAGCAAGTAGTTCATTTGACAGCAAGTACAACTCTCATGAGTATCTAACATGATTTTGGGTTGGCCAAAAGTCTCAATTAAACTATCATTACACTGTGGATTCGGCTTCATGTCTAGGTGTGCCTCCTTTTGCATTGGCAACACGGGAATGATTGCACATTGTGCTCCTTAAAGAGATATAATGATCCCAATCAAACGCTACCCGCATGCCTTACTATCAGCTGCGGTCTACTAGCAGACTCCATTTGATGTGGCTTGTCTCCTTTATCTTATCGTCCGAGTATCCTTACTGTTGCCTGCTGCCCCCCTGTCATCTTCTTGTTGATCCCAAAGTTATTTTTTGTTGTAGTAGTTTGTGTTCGTGCAATTTGAAGGGAATTTTCAATGACAAAAACTGATTATTTGAGATGGAAAAATGAAAATCAACACAAAGCATTGCAAAATCACCATCAATTGGAATTTTGTAATGCATACACCTAAATGGAGACATTGTTTTCTTAACTGTAAAAGGTAATATGAACTTCCAACCAAAATAGTACTGAATCAATCCTTCTCATGGAATGGTGGATCCTGGAGAGTTAGTCCAAAGGGCTTCCAATTCGATGGGAAAAACAAGGAAAACCATGCTAGTATGGAGTTGTCGCCGAGGCTGTAGGTTACATTGAATTGTGTAATATTAGCTTGTTGACTGTACGTGCTCTTCTAGAAAGAGGCCTTTAGAAGCATGATCATCTCATGTACATGTGCATCCTCATTCTACCGACCTGTTTGATCGAAAATAGAACAAGCTCAGTATAGTTTTCCATTTTCTTCTTTTCATTGTTTTAATAAAAATCATCTGATGATATTCTTTGTAGTGAAGTGACAAGAGGCCCCAGCTTTAAAATGTAAAACGATCACCCATTAATATTTTCAAAATGGTGAACAACTACATACTTCATGATTTATTGCAGTAATATAATGATGTTGGGAGAAATCCACATGACTAACTTCATAGTATAATAATTTGTTGAAGTTAGTTTCTTTATTACAAATGCATTGCTTAAGCTTATTTCTTAGGTTAAATATGTTTTTAATATTTATGTCATAGGAAATACTTATTTATTGAATTTGATTTCAAAGGATTATTTAATCCGGACAGTTTATTTTTTTTGCTGTATTGTTTATTCCAAGTAATTAGTTGTCATGAAAAATGACTAATTTCTAATAATAATAATAGATTTGGTAAAGTGATAAATAGTATTTCTAATAAGGATATGTCTTGGTTCTTAAATTTGGATATGGAGAAATATAAGATGAGTTGTCTCACTTTCTCAATTTATCATTTTTTATAGTATTTAATTTGATTGAAATATTTAAGTTGAATATTAAGCTTATAAAATTTAAGAGAGATTTGAATATGAAAATCACAAAATTATTTTGGAGTTTTTATTCTCTCCAATTTTATCGACCCTAAGAGTCTCAACATCTTTATTGATTATTTTGAAGAATTAGCCCTTAATATCTCTTTGCAAAAACCAGTTGTTTGTATCATTTGTTGATATTACATTTTTTATCTGGCCACATAGTTGGCCCTCCCTTTCAACCTTCCTCAACCATTTCAACAACATTTCTCCCCATATCCAATTTACTATGGAATTTCAAAATAGTAATTCCCACCTCTTTCTTAATGTCTTTATTTCACTTCAATTTGTGGTACCCTTATCCATTGAGTTTATGGAAAAATTACCTATACCAATAGATACCTTCATGCCCAATCCTACCATCACCTACCCCAAAAATGCATTGTTCTTACAACTTTGGTCACTGGGACCATCTGGATCTATACTCACCAATTCATTAAAGAAGAGAGCTCGTTCATCGAAATTCTAAAAGAAAATGATTACTCTTCTCAAATTCATAGAGCATTTTGATCCACCTGGAAATCCAAATCCTCCAACTCTTCTCCTCCTTCCCTGCCAAGAGCCCACATCTCCCTTCCCTACATTTGAGGTATCACTAAAATAACTTCTAAGATTCTTGTAAAAAATAATATGAAAACCTTATAAAACTCTCAAACATCTTTTAAATCTGCTAAAGACATATCTAACCCTATGGTGTACCTTGGAGTTTACTAGATCCCATGCTCCTATGGAAAATCCTACATTGTGCAAACTAGAAGATCCTTCATAGCCCACATCAATGAACATATTGCTAACAAACATAACTACATTTCCAAATTAGTCATTTCTAAACACTCTCATAACTCCAAACTCCTTATTTTCTCTGACCAAATCAAAATTCTAGCTTCCAAACCTTTCTATTCCACTTAAATTGTCTAAGCAACTATCGGAATTGAAAAGCGCCCTAATAATTTCAATCGTGAATATTACCATAAACTCAATTAATCCTAGAAACTTATTATCAATTTCCTCAATCATTAATTGTTCTCCCTTTTTTTCTTCCTTGGTCATCTCTCCTAGGTTCCTTCCCCTGCCCCTTCCCAATAACTTGCTCATTTATTTCTACTCCTTACTCATTTCTTCTCTTTTGTTTTTTTCCATGTTGGATCCTTCCTCTCTATTCCTCTCCCTCCTCATTAATTGATTCTCCCTTTGAATCTACTCCTTGCCTCTTCATCCCTCATTATTTTAACCTTTTTGGCTTTTATTTTCTTCTTTCATTCCACAATTGCAATTGGGTTTATTTCTTTTGACCAAATTATTTCCTACGATTTGATTCCTTCCCTTAAATTGGGTCCCTCCCTCTTGTTAACAATAATTTTTCTTATTTATCTTTACAATTCACTTGTTTACCCTCACATTTTTGTACTCAATTACTATTTCAATTTTCATTGATTTTTTTTTTTTTTTTTTTTTTTTATTTTTTTTTATTTTTTTTTTTATTTTTTTCACTTATCAACCCCTTTGTTGACTTTGACCTTGAATCCACAATTTATGGCCTTCTGCACTTTACAACCTAATTTTTTGGGTCCTAATATTTCTTCCAACACTCGAATAGTTTTTTTAATCTATATATATTTAACTCCTAGCACTCTTTTGAGACATTTTTCTATAGTTTTTTTTTTCCCTGGTGATGGGTGGAGTGTCTAACCAAATGTTGGACATTTCTTGCACTTGCACACAACTTATCTCCAAATATAGCATAAGCGTTAAATACATGAATGTTCTTCAACAAATCATGGATTGAATAATTCCATACTTCATTACAATATTTCATGCTACATATGTTTTTTTGTCATACAATATATTAAAATCATTAGTATGTCAATATATTGATGCACAAACACATTACCCTTTAACCAAGAAAACATTCGAAAAACATCAAACCATACAAATCAACTTTGTATTGAAAAATATTAAATTAATAATATCATTATTTCAAAGTGTTGAAAAGGATATAAAGGGTCAAAATAAGGCGTTATTGTTCCACTATTATCGAAGAATCCATGAAGCTTAAGTTGCCTAGTTATGAATGTGGAATAAGGGATTTGAACCTACAAGATGAGACTCTAGAGAGAAGTGAAATCCTTAAGAGGTAAAATTAAACATAAAAATTTGTTGAAGAAAATTTTGATATTCTAACAAAATTATTTATTGGTTTGCTCCTATGGATTATTTTATCAACAATGGTTCACCAAGAACAAAATCATTGCTAACTTGAGGATGGGCACAAAAAATGTGCCAATGAATTAGTTTTTATTCTAAAATGTTGTTAATAGGAAAATCTCTTTATTACTCTTTAGTGAAATGTGTCTTTATCTTCCTCTTGAAATTATAGTAACACATTTCTTTTATTTGTTGGCATTCATTTTTTTTAGAAATTTATCAAAATATCATTGATTAGATAGGTAATTGTCATATATTACAATGAAAGATGCTTAGTGATGGATTATATTGATGCTTTAAATGCACATCACTAAGTAGGTCATAAATTAATACCTTTGTAATGATGTTAATCACCAAATCAACCAAGTTCAACTACAAAAATGTCACTATGTAATTGAAATTAAAAATAGTCTGAAGTATTTTTTCGTGTAGTAGTGGCAATTAATTATTTTTGAGGACCCTTCCCAATTCAATTTTCTTGTGAGATGATCTATATAACATTGAGCATTCCTAATGTTTAATCTCTTAAGTTGGCTCAAGTATACATTTTTGGATTTCACTGGCAAAGTTATCATAAGGTTTAGGGACAAATTCTTTTTATGACAGTGGGATGAGAATTGTTGACCTTGTAGCATTGGTGGTGTTGGTTTAAATAGTGAAACATGTGCACTTTGATGATAGGTGACATGCGCTCTTTCTTGTATAGCATTTCCATTTTGCTCATGTTTTGATAAATGCACATAATCTATGACACAAATGGTTACATGCAATGGCACAAATACTGGACCATGATAAATTAATTCATAGTTTAGTTTTTTTGGTAACAATATAATATGAACTACGCCAAATTTTATGTTTCATAATGTGTGATTTGATTGGCCTTTTAAATGTGATTGCAAATGGCAAATGCAATTTGATTAAATATTACACTATGATGAGCTTGGTTTGTGTTATATGCTAGGGATATGTTCACATAGCCTTGTAAAAAGAATGCTTACTATGAATTTATGGTTCTATGTGATTAATTAAATATACATTAGGTTGGCTAGATATCATATGGATGTTGATATGGTAAAAAGTGCTCAAATTTCATGATGTTGGCCTCAATAAGGTGTATTTTGTTATTTTTTTGATACATTTCCATTAATTTTCAAAACTATTTGGTTCATGTGATTCTCAATGCATTTTTTAATCCTTCATAAAATTATTGGCATCCAATAAGTGATTAATCTTGTTTAAGGGTTGAAACATTACAAACATTGAGGTCGTGGCATGAATGTGAGTTCTTGTCATGGTTTTTGAGCTGGAGCTCTAAACCATTTATTTTGACTTTCTATCCATCGATGGTCACAATTGTGAGATACTTGTTTGGGTACAAAAAAAAAAAAAAATAGTTGCTTAGTGAAACTGATGTTTATGTAATGACGAACATTGTTAGAATGTAACCTTGCAATTGCTTTTTTATTTTTTATGATTCCTTTAAGCTTCAAGGTCTTAGGTTGTAATTTTCCTCTCATGATTGTGTAATAGCCCCAAGTTAAAAATCTATGTAATAAAGTTAATAAAGGCAATATAAGACCAAGGTCATGGGAGACATATTCCAAGTTAAATGTTGGACAAAACATCCTAGCGGGTGTTCATTTGGTTTATATGGCTAAGAGAAAATTGGCAAAGGCATTTGAAAATACAAGACACATTATTTGGCATTTATTTATAAAAATCATGGAAAATAAGAGAAAAGAAAGGTGAAAGGTCATAGGTAACACGTGAGGAGGAAATTGAAAGAAAAATAGGGGAAATTGAATAAAATAGAGGCCTTATGGATAAAAAGGCCTCCGAGGATTAGTTGGTAACCTTTTGTCAGTTTTAGCTTGGATTTCTCTCTCCATTCTCTTTCTCTCTCACACTAAGAGCATTATTGGAACACTCTAGCATTGGAAAAAAGAAAGTAAAGGAAAACAAGGATCAAGTGAGGAAAAGGTTGGATCAAGTAGCTACAATAGGAATATTTGCAGATAACAAGTTGCATGTGGGATTTCTTAGTTGGTTCATGGATGCATGGTACATGCATGTGTGTATTTAGTTCTCTTATTGTCATTAGCATGGGTTTCGCTAAGTGTGACAGTGGTTTTAGGCTTGCCTTTCCATTTATGGATAGTCATGATGTGATGGGGTTCTTTCACTTGGTTGAGTTGGATTGCTGGATGGTTTCGAAACTGAGTGGGGTGGTCTCAAGAAATTTCCCAAAGGCCTAGGAATTCCTTGATCGGTACTTGGTGGGATACATGGTAAAGCTTGAGGGTGGAGATAGGAAAATTCCTCACTGTTTAGGTGGAGAGATCTAGAAGCATTCATGTTGCTTGTTTAGGGCCTATTGATCCCTTGACCAGTATATGGAGGGGTTGCGATAAAGCCTAGTAGTGTATGTTTATTTTTTGGGCCTAGGAATCCCTTGACCGGTAGATGGCGGGATACACATAAGTCTAGTTGTATAGATGAGGGTTTCGGGCCTAGGAATCCCTTGACCGGTAATGGTGGGATGCATGGTAAAGCCTCAAGAAGCCTTGATTAGTTTCGTTATGAATCCCACATTCATGCTTGGAATATGGCACAAGGGTGATTGGCTAAAAGAAAGATTTGGTTCAGTGCAATTTATGGTCGGGTGGTACGTGGAAGTCCCTGACTTGGTTGGGTTTTGCATATGAATAATAATAATCTTTCCTCTTGAGTTTTATGAGAAAATGTGCCTATTATTATGTGATTTTAATGGATGTTCTACCATTGTCAATCTGTTGGTCATATGTTGGTTATAAGCATTGGTTTATGATAGACTTCAGTTATGCCTCTCATCATGTTTTGTCTTGTAAATGAATGGTTAATGAATTTATGAAATAATAGATGATAATGCAATTATTATATGAGAGCATCATACCTTCTTGATGATCTTTAGATAAGTATGAGATCCCATTGTTCAAATATGCAATTATGACTTGTAGATTACATGTTCATGATGTGTTTGACAGAATGTCTATCATGGTTAGGCTTGGTTAAGCCAAGTACATGATCAAGTTTTGTATGGAAGGGTCTATCCATGTGTCATTTATCATTTTTTAGAGTTTCATTAAGTTTTGGGTAGTGGTCTGGAGACTAGCCCTGAAAATGTGCCTCAGATCTTGCGGTCACAGGCACAGAGCTGGGTGAAAAAGACTACAGTCACTCCCTTGCAGGCTCATGCATGTGACTGGAGGGTTATAGTCGAATTATAACAGTATTGTGCCAATGTCTAGGAGTCCATGACACAAAAACAAAGGTTTAACTCAGGGTTTGGGCCCCTGGAAGGGTGGTTTACCCTTGGGGGTCCTATAGCACCTAAAGGAGGCCAGTAAGGTTTTGGTTTTGTCAATTCCACTTTCTTAAGGTGATCTAAGAGGTTGAGTCATATCATAGTAACTCTTCATCACATATTTACCCCAGTGGACCAGTAAGCTTGGGTAAGTATGGGAGGAGGGTGTTATATTGTGGTATCATAGCGTGGTTCAACACTTGGACTAGATGGGTGGGATGTGTTTGCCATGCATGCATGTTAGTTGTCTATTTGATTATCATGTATGCATTGCGATAGTCATTGTATGCATTTTATGTCACCATGATGTTGTTGGTATATTATGATGCTAATGTGTTACCTGAGATAGAGCAGGAGAAGAAGATTATTAGTGAAAGGTGGCAGCATTGGACCTCGGGGTAAGAGAAGATCATCATACAGGTATTGTATGTTTGACATGCAAGAATGTTGGTTAATGGTTGTTATCTGCATTATGGTTATATGCATTCCTGTCATTTTATTATTGTTGTGGTTACATGCATGATAGATGCTAGTTGTTCAAAGCGGTCATATGTACATGCATCGGTTAGTCATGCTTGGTAGTAACTTGTTGTTATATGCATTGTGGTCATGTCAATGATGAGTATGGTCATTTCATCTAGGATCTTGGTGGTATTATGTATCATTCTTATCCGAATTGGTCTATGTAGATGGTTATGGTTATGATATCCAGATATGGGTCGATATACTTATGATATTGTGTCGTACTAATATGGGCTAATTTGTACAATTGTGATAGCCTCCCTTGATATAAATTGAGGTATGAGTTGATTACGTTGTCTATTTGGTTTATCTAATTGGTATGTTTACAGATTGTCTGAATGCTTGATTAGTTGCTTGATATGAGTATGTGTTTATAAGATTGCATGAAGGAATGATCTTGTTTTAAGATGGTTGTACTAACACATGTGTTGAGATAGCTAATATGTACTTGAGTGGAAGTGGGTGCTAGTTGTAGTATTATGACTGACTGTGAGTTGACTATTGATAATGGTTGTTAGTCTTGGTAAAAAATGATTTCAGATTAATAGACATGATGTCTTGATCTTTGTAACATGTTACTGACATGAATGAGCAGTTGCAGGGCAACATGCTTTGTAGTAACATGACAAGGTAACAGTTGATTTGTTTATATAACTAGCAGCTGGGCGATGTGATAGTACATAATAATATTCAATTTCAACAAGGAGAAGAGGTAAAATAAAGGAATTGGGTGAGAATTCCTTTGGCTATGTTTGGAAACCACGATTCTAAATGAATGAGCACTTCGCATAATACAGGAAGTCTTCTTAACTTTGATTTCATTTGACATAATGTGGATATGTGTTATAGTCATGGACGTGTTTTGTAACACTCTCCTCTCACATCGACCCAAGTAATCAGCCAACCGGGGTAAACTTGTGACGAGAAGTTACTATGATCTAATTCGACCTCCTAAGTCACCTTAAGGAAGTGGAACCGACAAAAAGAAACCATACAGACCTTCCACATCAGCCACAAGACTCCCAAGAACCATCCCAACCTCTTAGGTAACCAACCCCTAGGTCCCATTGAGATTTTAGACCATTAAACCCCCGGATGCTCCCTTGATATGGGCATGCATGTGTCCAGGAGGTTCTGGATGCTCCTACACCATGGGTATGCATGCATCTAGGGACTTTTCTATCCAGTGTTGTGTCTCTGTCTTTGGGATTTGTGCCATTAGGGCCAGATCCCAAGTCACTGTCCAAAACTCAATGACACTTTTAGAACTGAAAGATAACAACCAAATAATGATAAAAATGCAATTACTTGAACAAGGACTTGACTGGACCCCTACTATCCATGACAGGCATTTCGTCAAACATGTCACAAATATGTAATCTATAGGTTTAAACAACATATCTGAGCATAAGGGTCTCTTACTTATCTGAGAATCACTAAGAATCATTGTTCCCTTATATCATTAGCTACAATTTCATCTGTTAGGCCATAAATACATTTTTCATTCGTTTACAAATCAAAACATAATGAGAGCCATACTTCATCATTGTCATAAAACATGCTCATAACCAACATATAACTAGTAGCATAATAATGATAATACAACCATCAAGGTCACATAATAACAAGTACACTTACTCATCATTTACAAGAGGAAAGAGATCTTATTAACATATGAAAAATGCAACCAAGTCTAGGAATTCCACGTACCACCCAACTAAAGACATGGTTGAGCAAAATCTCTCTTCATCTAGCCACCCCTGTGCCATATTCCAAGCATGAATGTCGGATCTCATAAAACACGTCAATCAAAACCATTTATGGCTTCCAGAGGCCAAACCACCTCAACCCATCAAACAGTGATTCCACCTCATAGTTGGAAATCACAAACCAGCACTAGATTGGTCTCTACCAAATCCTTCCAAGGCTCTAGAGAGTTTGTTCCAACTAAGGCTTCCAGGAAATGTACCTCAACCAACAACATAATTTGGGCTTCCAAATCATTTTTCCAGCCAAGGCTTCCAAGATTAGTAACTCAACCCACCTAGGGCTTCCGAAGCATTTTTCTAACCAAGGCTTTCAAGACTAGTAACTCAACCCAAGTTGTTATAGGGATTCTAGAGTGTTTTTCCAACCAAGGCTTCCAAGATTAGTAACTCAACCCAAGCTAAAAGAAACATGAGAACCAACTAGAAAAACAAAGAAATAAACCCACAACACCCTAGCTATCCAAGAAATGGCAAGGCTAGGCAAATCCATTGTCAATCCAGGCAATCCTCCATGCCAATGATAGATCATGACCAATAAACCACATGCATATGTCATGCATGCCAAAACTAGTGAGGAAAACATACATGTAACTCGGTACCTGCAAGCAAAACCCATTGTAGTTGTTGATCTCGATGTCCTCTTGCGCTTTTCTACTCTTCTTTTGCCTTCTTTCTCTAAAAATCCAAGTATGCCAGACTCTCCAAGAGTGCTCGTAGAAAACTTTAAGTGTCCAAGAGTATGAGAGAGCGAGAACAAAACGAGAGCTCCAAAACTAAACTGACAAAAATCTACACTGACCAAGCTAACCCACTGATCTTCAGAAGTGTTTTTATCAATGAGGCCTCTATTTTCTTCATTTTCCATTATTTTCCTTCAATTTCCTCCTCACATGCAACCTCTAACATTTCGCTTTCATTTTCTCCCAATTTCCTTTATTTTCATAAATAAATGTGAAAAAATGCCACTTTTCCTTTCCAAAGCCTTTGCCTTTACCAATTTCCTTTAGCCATAATAACTTAAATGAACACCCACTAGAATGTTTTTCCCACCATTCAGTTTGGAGTACGTGTTTACTAACCCTGGTCTTATATATTTTTACATGGGTTTTTAACTAGGGTTGTTACAGAACCCTCCCCCTTGGGGGAACATTGTCCTCGGTGTTCAATGATACCTATAACCAGCAAGGCGATTGAAAACAAAATATACTGCCCATGGAGCTTTATAACATAGCTTGTTGCAATATTTACAATGACCATCTGCTAAAACATGGCAAACATATTGTTTACTAGAGCTTTATAACACAACTCATTACGGTTTTACAATAATAACGACATATACACACATACACATTTTCTTCACCCAATAAATATTCATATTGTCTATGGAGCTTTATAAATCCAGCTTGATACAGTATTTACAATAATACACACCTACAGGCATATACACATATGCACATTTTCTCAACCATCAAATAAAAGGATACGATGTCTGCATCCGCAACAAGGGAATCGAGAGGCTCACTCGTCCACCCTCAAGGTAATACCAGGATTCACCTCCTTCCTACGAAATTCAGAATCCACTGCAAGGTCAAATCTGCATCCAATGTCCAATGCTATAATCCTATGCCACTTGTCCTCTCAGTAAACAGTCACCGCCTCATTGTTCTAGGGCACACTCCCAATGTGCATATGATTACATCTGGTAATGGTAATGACCAAAAAAAATCCATCCCTAACATTCCCTTCTCTACTAGAAAGTCCCTCGGGAAATCTGCTCAGCCCCTTTTGTGCAGCCACGCACCTTCCAAGTTCCGTTGGCACCCCCATCCCAAGTAGTCCATCCCTTGGCAAGACTTCCTCACATTAGAAGATACAAAAGCCAAGGCATACCCCTTCCTTAAAACCATTATATCAATCATAGCATGCTCATGGAAATCAATGGACACTATTGGGTACCAGTGTGCCACAATGGTTATGCTCCTAAATGTTTAACTAGCATATTGCTGCATGTTCTAGTTCCTTTTGTCGTTTCTGATAATGTTTGTCGTATGTTTCAACCATCCAACCAACCATGTTCATGCATTCTTGTACCCAGCACATAATTTCCATTAAATTTAAATATATTCACATCATACCTCATTGGTAGCTCGTCAATAAGGTACATTTGCAATCCTATTTACTTCCTGCCACAACAAGTCAAGCTAGCATCTTTGACCAAATCAACATGTATAAACATATCATATTCGGTTAGCTCAAAATACAACCATCATAATCAAAATCATGAATCACATGTAATCATCATAAACCAGAATCATGGATCACATATAACCATCATAAATCAAAATCATAGGTCATACGTATAATAAAACTAAAATGAAATTCTAATACTTATCCTTCATCAGTCCTTACTTCTGCCTTTGTTCTTTCTGTACACACACCAGATCGGTTTCCAGGCCCGGCAAGCACCCAATGTCTTTGCTTCTCTTCAATCACGTACACATACACAGTGTACATCACAACACATACATCCACACACAACATACGACACCACACAACGCATATACCTACACCTGATATACAACACAACACATACATTTGTACCTGATGTACAACGCCACACAATACATGTACTTACACCTAGCGTACAACACAACATAATACATCTATACCCAATGTACAACACCACACAATACATGTACCTACACCTAGCATACCACACATATACTTACACCCAGTGTACAACACAACACAAATACATACACATAGTACAACACAATAAATACATGTCATGATACCACGACTACACAATGCACATACATAGTACCACATGCCTGCAACACAACATGTGTGACATGCGCACAATACCACATGTACACTAGTACCATATGTACAACATGTACACAGTACCACTTGTACAAAGCACCACCTGCACAATGTGTTCACAACATCACATGCACACAACACCACCTACACAATGTGTACACAACGCCACATGTACATTGTACCACCTGTATAGCATGTACATAACCCCAGACGTACACAAGGCCACATGTACATAACACCATATGCACGACATGTACACATCACCATCTGGAGACAACACCACATTTACAAGATGTACACGACACCACATGTTCACAACACCACTTGTACAATTATGCACACAACACTATATGTATATAGAACCACATGTACAACATGCACACAACACCATATCTACATAGCATTGCATATACAACATGTACATAGTGCCCTATGTACACAACACTGCATATCCAACATGCACACAACACCATATACACACAACGATGCATATCCATCAAGCGCACAGTACGACATGTACATAACACCACATATCCAACATGTACTTAGCACCATCTATACCCAGCATTGCATATGCAACATTTGCACAACACTATCTGTATCACCCTGTACAAAATATTGCATAAACAACATGTACACATACTATATATACACAACACCACATGTGCACAACAATAGCACCACACATCCAAAACCATAGTATCTCTACCAGGCAACCTTGCTTCTAGTGTCTCTCTGCCATCCATGTTTTCCCTATCATGTCGCAGATCTCACTGCTCTCATTCAGCTGATGTATCCCTTAGAGTTACCTGTCATAACATAAACATAGGCACGATACAAGCATACAATATCAATTCATATCCACATGGTACTGACCTTGCATATTTGTCATGACTACTCTCCCCACTTGATTCACCATAAGACCAGGAACTGTGTCATGTCATTCACCTACATAAGAAATCCTTCCTCCACAAGAATGATCCTTGAAAGTCCCGTCAGATAGTGACAGAGATACATGGATACATACATAAACATTAACATTAACATAAAACAATCATGCTCCTGTCAGACAACGACATACATACACACATATACATATAAACATTAACAGCAAACAACCATGATCCATGATAATCCCATCAAACATGAAAAACATACATACATACATGTATACATATATAAAAACAAACATAATCATGATCATAACATAATTACCAGATAACATAAGGTCAAGGTTAAGATAACTCCCTTCATCTGTTCACAGCATGCACAACATTGAGAGAAATTTTACCTTTTCTAGTTATTTTTCTCATGTTTGTACTGCCATAGTCCATTTACCTCAATGGACCCACCCTATCCAATCGACTGTCTTATTCTTGCTTCAACGTCCCCTTACTCATGCACTGAGCTTCATTCAGGTCTTACATTGCCTACCAGGTTTCATTCAACTCCCCCTAAGCTCTATTAACTTTTCTCTTTCCCAAACCAATTCCCAAATCTCAAAACATAAAACGAAAGAACAAGAAACAAATAAGAAGAAAACCATGAAAGACCAATAACAATATGACACCACAAACAAAGTGGCATGGACATGCACAAGTCACAAACATAATTGCAAATCAAGTGCATGCAAATCACAAAACACCAAAAGCACAATACTAGCAACAAACACCATGACTCAATCCCATAGTTCTCAATGCCTCCAAGGGAAATCTCAACTTGAGCCTTCTTCAAATTTCATGGCATCCTCTTTGCCATGCAATCCCTTGCATCATGCTTCCATAAACACATAACTATTGTTAGAAAATTGTATATTACAGAGCAATGGAACACATAAAATATATTGCAGAAATATAAACATAGAAAATGCATAAAACAAGAGAGACACAGATATACGTAGTTCACCCAATTTGGGCTATGTCCACAAAGAAACAGTTAGTCCTTCCTTTTATATTATCCAGCAAAATGAAGAGATACAACCTACAACAGATCCGTTGTAATTCCCTCTTCGCTCTCACACAATCTCCTCTCTTTTTCTCGCTTAGAATACATATCTACATAGACGCAATACAATTCCCTCATATATAGCGAGGGGTTTTCTTCTAGGACAAAAAACCCTAAATTAAACATAATTTCTACCATCAGATTTCTACCTAATGAACTACCTAGATTGACTACGAAATTACAACGTTTTACAAGGCAATTTTACATCTATTTTTAGCTTCGGGGGCGTTGCCCCCAAACCCCCCCTAGACCCCCCTAGCAACACACATTTATGAGCAACGTTGTTGCCACATTACGAATTGGGGTCCAATGCAGCGATACCTCTGAATAAAGAAGATAATCAAGCTCCACACCCAACAATCTCCCACTTGGATACTGATTATAGCAACTCCACCACTGATTCATTTGTTGGACAATGACTTCACTTTGGACCTGGCTATTTCTCATCTTCATCATCATACTTGAAGAGCAATTGAAACCAAGAAGAATCTTAGTTTCTCCCTAGTTACAACTTTTGTTAACATATCTGCAGGGTTCTGGCTAGTGTGTATCTTTTCCAGTTTCAACTGTCCATATTCCAACATTAATCGTATGAAATGGTACTTGAGCTGTATATGTTTAGTCTTGGAATGAAATGCAGAGTTATTTGCAAGATGTATGGCACTCTGGCTATCACTGCATAACCTTCACAACTCCTATTTCTTACCCAATTCATCCAGAAACCT
Source organism: Pinus taeda (assembly GCA_000404065.3). NCBI lineage: Eukaryota > Viridiplantae > Streptophyta > Pinopsida > Pinales > Pinaceae > Pinus > Pinus taeda. The sequence goes on along the minus strand of APFE031465421.1, from coordinate 53,858 downwards.
TTGTAACCAAATCATTTATTTAATAGCCTTTGTAGTAGCAACATACTCTATTTCCGTCATTGAGAGTGCAACAACACATTGCAGTTTTGAAACCCAACTGATAGTTGTTCCACCTATAGTAAACACATACCCTATGGTTCTCCTACTGTCATCTCCATCACCCACCATATCTGCATCAACATATCCTTATAGAGCATTATTTAAACCACCAAAGCATAATGCTTGATTTGTGGTACCTCTCAAATACCTGAGAATCCACTTCACCGCCATCCAATGTTTTTTTCTTGGATTTTTCATGTATCTGCTTACATTCCCTCTACAAGTGTAATATTAGGCCTTGTGCAAGCCATTGCATACATTAAGCTTCCAATTGTTGATGCATATGGAAATTTAGACATATAAGCCATTTCTTCTTGAGCCTTGGGACACACCTCCTTACTTAGTTTGAAATGGCTAGCCAAAGGTATACTAATTGGTTTTTCATTATGCATATTAAATAATTCAACACCTTTCCTATGTACTCACTCTAAGACTGTTAATTTTCGATTCTTCATGTCTCTAGTTATTCTCATACCAAATATTTGTTTTACAACACCCAAGTCTTTCATTGCAAATGAGTTTGCCAATTTTCTTTTGAGCACATTTATTTCCTGCATGTTAGAACTTGCAATAAGCACATCATCTACATACAATAACAATATAATATAGTTGTCATCATTTTTCCTTTTGAGATAAACACAATGATCAGAGTGACATCTAGTATAACCTTGTTCAAACATAAACCTGTCAAATTTTAGATATCACTGCCTTGGAGCCTATTTTAAGCCATACAAGCTCTTCTTCAACCTAAAAACTATTTTCTTTTTCCCTTTTCCCTCATATCCTTGTTGCTACTATATATATATCTCTTCCTCCAAATCCCCATGGAGAAAGGAGGTCTTTACATCTAACAACTCAAGATACAAATCTTCAGTTGCTACTAGACTTAAAATAGTTTTGATTGAACTCATTTTAAAAATAGAAGAAAATATCTCATCAAAGTCTATACCTTTTTTTGTGCAAACCCCTTCACCACAAGTCTAGCTTTATACCTTTTTCTACCTCCATCTTCTTCCTTCAACCTGTAAAGCCATTTATTTTGCAATGTCGATTTACCTGCAGGAAACTTGATTAAGTCCTAAGTTTGGTTATGTGCTAAGGATTCCATCTCTTCTTTTATGGCTCACTCTCACGTCTCCTTGGTTTCTACCAGCACTGCTTCTTTATAACACTCTAGTTCACTAGAATTAGTCAACAATACATAATATAAGGAAGGAGAGTATCGTTTAGGGGGTCTACTTATCTTGGTAGATCTTCTAACACCACTTTCAGGTGTTTGAGGTGCTTGTTGTTGTGGTTCTAGTTGTTGTTTTGGCTATTGATCTCTATGATTTTCAGCAACCTTCACTTTTTCTGTGATCTCATCAAGCACTATGTATTCTCTATTTTATTTTTCCTATTTCTTTTCCTGCATCTGATCCTTATACAAAACCTTTTCATTGAATATGACATCTCTACTCCTAATGATTTTGTGTTTTTCATAATCATAAAAGCAATAACCAAAATCATTAACACCATATCCAATAAAGGTACATTTCTTTGATTTTGCCTCAAGCTATGTTCTATTTTCTTTATTAATGTGGACAAAGGCTTCATAACCAAAAGTCTTTAAAAATGAGTAGTTTACCTTTTTTTTTATGTCCATGCCTCCTACGGAATACCACCATCCAAGGAACTTGAAGGCCCTCTATTTATTAGATAAACAATGATATCTACAACATCTGCCCAAAATTGTAAAGGCAATCCTGCATGCAATCTCATGCACCTCACACGCTCCATGATTGTCCTATTCATCATTTTTGACACACCATTTTCTTTTGGCGTTCATGGAACTATCTTCTCTCTGCAAATTCCATTCTCTGAACAATACATATCAAACTCTTTGTTGCAATATTCACTTCCATTGTTTGATCTGAGACACTTCAACCTTTTTCATGTCTCATTTTCAACCAAATATTTCCATTTCTTGTAAGTATCAAATACATCAGATTTATTTCGAATATAATAAATCCAAGTTTTTCTGGTTGCATCATTAATAAAAGTAACATAATAACGAGAGCCATCGAGAGATAATACCTTACTAGGTCCCCATACATCTGTATGCATAAGCTCTAATTTTTTGCTCTTCTTTTCTTCCCCAACTCTGAGGAATCTGACTCTCCTTTGTTTTCCATAAACACATTTCTCATAAAATTCCAAATCAACATACTTCAAACCTGGCAACAAATTTCTTGAGTTAAGAGTATGCACCCCCTTCTCACTCATGTGCTTGAGCCTATGATGCCATAATGTCGTATCCGCTCCTATATAGGTTAAAGCATTAACAAAATTACAAATATCATTACATAAATACAATGTACCAACCTTTTCTCCTTTTGCTATTACCATGGCTCCTTTTGTGACCTTCAAGGTTTTATCTGTAAAAGTAGTTACACAACCTTCACCTCCCAACTGCCTTGTTGAAATCATATTTTTCTTCACATTTAGAACATGCCTTACCTTTTTCAATAGATAATGATTTCAATTCTGTTGTTTTATGAAAATTGTACCCACTCAATGATTTTACAGGGTTTATCATCACTCAATCGAACCTATCCAAAATCTCTTTGAACATAATCATCAAAATGTTTCCTATCAGGTGTGGCATGGAATGAGGCCTCTGAATCTACCACCCATGCATCAATAATATTTTCTAATGAAATAATCAAATCATATTGCAACACATCACATGTCACATTCGCTTCATGATTGTTTTCTTGTTGCGCGCCTCCTTATTTTCCCTTCCGAGACTTGCAGTCTTTCTTCAAGTGTGTTTTCTTCTTGCATTTCCAGCACACTATCTCCGATCTGGACTTGGATCTGCCTTTCCTTGACTTACTGTGATATCCTGGGCTCTTTCTTCTTTCCATTTTTCTTCCCCTAGTCTTTGCAATCAAAGCATTACCTAATGTTTCACTAGAGCTTTTCTGTCGCATTTCCTCTCTAAGGATTTCACTGACAACATCATCAAACTTTAAAGTACTAGATCTAGAGACAGAGTTACTAATGGCCATAACTAAACCATTCCAACTTTTTGTCAATGAACTTATAAATAACATAGACCTAAATTCATCATCAAAAGTTACCCCTACAGAACTTAAATGACTGGTAACTATATTAAATTCATTTAAATGATCAACAACAGATACACCTTCTGACATCTTCATATTAAATAAACGCTTCATAAGAAATATCTTATTTGAGGCTGAGGTTTTCTCATATAATTTGGCTAGTGTCGACATTAAACCCTCTGTTATCGTTTCCTTTGAAATATTAAAGAATACCGATGCTGCTAGGCACAATCATATTGTTCCAAGTGTCTTTTTGTCGATAATATCCCATTTTGTGTCTGTCATACTCATCGACTTCTTTGCCTTTCTGCTCAATGGTAGGTACAGATATTTCTGATACAGATAATCTTCCATCTGCATCTTCCACAGCTGGTAGTTTTGGTCGTTAAATTTTTCGACCCTAAATCTACCATCTTCCGCCATTGCTCCCACTCGAACCAGGTACCCTTCTCTCCTGCGAGTTTATCAGCCAAATAGACCTTCGACTCTGATATCCATTGTTAGAAAATTATATATTACAGAGCAATGGAACACATAAAATATATTGCAGAAATATAAGAAAATGCATAAAAGAAGAGAGACACAGATATACGTGGTCCACCCAATTTGGGCTAGGCCCACGAAGAAACAATCAATCCTTCCTTTTATATATCCAGCAAAAGGAAGAGATACAACTTACAACAGATCCATTGTAATTCCCTCTTCGCTCTCACACAATCTCCTCTCTCTTTCTCGCTCATAACACCGATCTACATAGATGCAATACAATTCCATCATATATAGCGAGGGGTTGTCTTCTAGGAAAAAAAACCATAAATTAAACATAATTTCTACCATCGTATTTCTGCCTAATGAACAACCCAAATTGACTACGAAATACAACATTTTACAAGGAAAATTTACATCTATTTTTAACTTCGGGGCTGTTTCCCCCAACCCCCCTAGCAATGCACATTTATGGACAACATTGCTGCCACATTACGAACTGGGGTCCAATGCGGAGATACCTTTGAATAAAGAAGATAATTAGGCTCCACACCCAAAAACTGTCAGTGCATAAATTGTCATTGTATATCTAGATGACATTATTGTATTTAGTAAAACATGGGAAGAACATTTAAAGCATGTAAAGCAGACTCTAAATGTTTTGAAAAGAGAAAACTTTTATGTTAAGCTATCAAAATGTGAATTTGGAAAAACATCTTTGAATTATTTGGGTCATATTGAAGGGGGTGGTGAATTGAAGATAGATCCCTCTAAAGTTGCAGTCATTGTAAATTGGCCTAAACCCAAATCTGCTACAGAAGTTAGAAGCTTCCTAGGAGCAGCACAATATTGGAGAAAGTTTATTGCTAACTTTTCCTTGATTGCAGCCCCCTTACATGCTTTAACGGGATTGAACAAGGTGTTTCAGTGGGGAGGCAAACAACAGAAAGCCTTCAGCACCTTGAAAGAAAAGATTAGTACAACACTAGTACTAGCATTGCTAATCTTCAAATACCCTTTGAGATTGAAACAGATGCCAGCGATTATGCGATGGGAGCAGTGTTGATGCAACACGGTAAACCCATATGGTATCATTTTGAGACATTTAATTCTGCAATAGTTAATTATCCCACATATGATAAAGAATTGTATACATTAGTACAGAGTGTGAAAAAGTGGAAACATTATCTAATGGGAAAAGAGACAGTTAGACATACTGATCGTCAACCACTTCAATATTTACACTCACAAACTAAGTTGCAGCAATCAAGACACTATAGGTGGATGGG